>JAGKTI010019197.1:0-17162 GCA_018397915.1 Birgus latro | reverse complement strand
CATCATCATCATCATCATCATCATCATCATCATCATCATCATCATCATCACAGGACCTTCTTTCCCACCCTATGGCAGGGTGAGGAGTAGCAGTGTCCAGACAGCCTAAGTTTGCCCAGTTCAGTGGGCAACACTTCCATTCACTCATCATTCAAGCCCATGGAATCCTGGCTCTATCAGATAGGCCAAAAAAATTGTTTTCGTAGAATAAAATCATATGTGAGAGAATGGGAGTATGGATGGGGTATATGCATGGGAGTAGGTGAGAATGAGAGGGCAAAAGAAGGAGTTTGTATTGTTGTGTGCAAGAGATGTAAGGCGAATATAAGAGAGCATGGATCCGTCGGCTCGAGGATTATGTGGGTGAGCTTCAAAGTTGGATTACATATGTGGGTGATTGCATGTGTGTATGTGCCAGTGTAAGATCATGCAAGTAGAGTGAAAGAAGAGTTCTGGACAAATGTGGAAGCATGCATGGAAAAGTTTGAAAGGAATGCAAGAGTGTTTTTGATTGCAGATATGAAGGGAAATGTAGGGAATGTGAAGGTGGATGGAGTACTGTAGTTAGCGAGTGGGGTGTGCCTGCAGAGGTGGATGAGAATGGCAGTGCTCTAGTGGACATTTGTGTAGCGAGGGAGGTTTGTGATAGCCATTACCCTCTTTAACCCCTAAACTGCGGGGTTGTGTAAGGCGGTCCTGGCACTTCCAGCCGGTGGTAATTCGCGGTCTGACTTGTTTTTATAAAATGTTGGCCCAAACTAGCCTGAGTGATATAAATAGCACTCAGGATTCTCCTACTGTTTTTCATATATATTTATATTTTGAAGGCCCCGGCTACTTAAAAAGAAAACCGATGCACCCAACTGATGGCCCACAGCTCGAGCCGTCACCACCGAGCGTCATGAAAGTGACGGCCCGCGATTAACTCGTTAAACACAATATGATCCACAGGTATACATGGCGAGTGATGAGAAGGGAGGGTGGCGAACTGAATGAGCGGAAGGCAGTGATTGATTGTGTGTGTGTGTGGATGATAGAATGTGGTGCGTAATGGATCCAGGAGCATATAGAAGTTGGGGGAGTGGACTTCTGACCACCACCTGGTGGTGGTGAAAGTCAAGGTTCAAATGAAATGGTGGAGAATGAATAGACAGGAAGAAGTAGTCCATTCAAGGAGGATAAAAAGGTTGCAAGAGGATGGAAAAAAGGCAGAGTATAAGAGAGAAGTAGAGGAGCGATTGGGTAAATATGATTTGGAGCAGATGGGGAACATGAAAGGTGAGTGCAAGATATTTTCAGAAATATGTGCAGCATGTGAGGTGGTGTGTGGGGTGAAGAGAAGACAAAAGGGAGTGCAAGGAAGCATGGTGGAATGAAGAGGAGAGACTGGCTGTGGCATGAAAGAAGAAAGTATATAGTGAGTGGATGAGAAACAGAGGCATGGAGGAAGTTGAGAGACAAGAGAGTTATATGTAGAGAGGAAGAGAGAAGTGAAAAGATTAGTAAGAGAGAGTAAGAAGAGAGTTGATGAGGAATTTGGAAGGAATTTGAGTGTTTAGTGGAGGATAGACAGGGTGATAAAGAAGTAAGTCAGGGAGTGAAAGATAAAAATGGTAGATTGCTAGTGGAGAAGGGAGAAAAGTGAGCAGATGGGGAGAACATTTTAAGGAGTTGTTGAACATAGAGAATGAGAGTAATGTGAGTATAAGTGGCTGCGGAATGGCTGGGAGGAGGAGAGGAACGAATCAGTAGGATGGAAGTAGTGGAAGCAGTGAAGAAAGTCAAAATGGGGAAAGCCCTAGGAATTGATGGAGTGTGTGGTGAAATGCTGAAGCTGGGAGAGAGATAGTAGTAGAATGGGTATGGAAGATGTGCAGATTGGCCTGGGAGGAAGGTAGAGTCCCAGAGGATTGGAAGTCAGGTATAGTTATTCCCCTGTACAAAGGAAAAGGGGGAAAAAGAAGTTTGTGGTAATCATAGGGGCATTTGTCTTCTTAGTGTAATAGGAAAAGTATGTGGTAGGATACTTATTGACCGAGTTAGGGAAATAACAGAGGAATTAGTTGGCAAAGAACAGGGAGGTTATAGGAAGAGAAGAGGTTGTGTAGATCAGATATTCATTCTTAGGTCTTCAGTGGAAAAGTTTTGCAGAGAAGGGAGAGAAGTTGTATGCAGCCTTCATGGATTTAGAGAAGACATATGACAGGGTGGATAGACAAGGAATGTGGAAAGTATTAAGGATGTATGAAGTACAGTAATGGAGTACGAGGAAAAAATGATATTGGGAACCGACTAAAGGATGTGTCAGGAGAGGAGGTTGTGCATTTTTAACTCGTATTTCAAATACTAAGATGCACATAAATATACATAGTACAGTATAGAGGGAACAGGGATCGTGTAGAAAGAAACCTGATTGATTACTTGCTCGTAGAGAGGTCGATGCTGGGAATGGTTGCTGATACGAGGATCGTGAGAGGACGATGTGGAGGTCTGTCAGATCATATGATTGTGGTATGCAAGATCAAGCTGAGAGGAGTGAGGTGGATCAGGAGAGAGAGGAGCAGTCAGATTGAAAGACTGAAAGTTGAGAAGTTGAGGATCAAAGAAATGGCAATTGATTACGGGACCAGAGTAGAGGAGGAGTTAGAAACAGCGAATTGGAATGAAATGGATCTGGACAGCCTGTGGAATACATATAGGGATTGCTTAGGAATGCTGAAGCAATGTGTGGTGTGGCAAGAGGAACAATAAAGAAGAAATATACAGCATGGTGGGATGATGAGGTTAAGAGAGCAGTGGAGGAAAAGAGGAAATGGCTAAAGTGGTTGCAGGACAGGGGTTCAGTTGAAATAAGAACTGAATATATTGAGAGCAAGAAGCATGTGTAGAGACTAGTGAAGAGGAAAAAGATGGAGGTAAATGATGATCTAGGAAGAAAAATGAATGCAATCTACTTTGAAAATAGGAAGGTATTTTGGAAAGAGGTGCGGAAATGTAGAAGTGAAAGAGGAAAGAAATGTGATGGTGTGAAAGATGTAAATGGTAGATTATTAACCCATGGGGATGAAGTAAGGACCAGATGGGAAGAATATTTTGAAAGCCTGATGAATGGGAATAGTGAGAGCTGAGCAGCTGTAAACATGATTGGTTTGGGGGGTGTGCAGAGAAGGAATGAAGTGCCAGGAGACATGATACTCGCACAGGCTAAGTGTCCTGTGAAGCGGCTGAAAAATGGGAAAGCAGCTGGGTTTTTTTGAGGTGTATATACAGAGATGATTAAGTGTAATGGGGAGAGTGGAATGAAGTGCTTGTTGGAGATATGTAAGAGGGCATGGATGAGTGAAACTGTGCCAGCAGAGTGGAAAAAGGCTGTGATTGTACCCCTGTACAAAAATAAAGGTGAGTGAAGTGAGTGTAAGAATTATCATGGCATAAGTTTATTGAGTGTGGTAGGGAAGGTATATGGAAGAATTATTATAGAGAAAGTAAGACAGATATCAGAAGTTCTAGTAAGTGATGAACAGGGTGGCTTTAGGAGTGGCAGAGGATTTGTGGATCAAATATTTGCAGTGAGACAGATAGCAGAGAAGGCATGTGAAAAGGACCATAAGGTGTTTGTGGCATTCGTGGATCTGGAAAAAGCATATGACAAAGTAGACAGAGAAGTATTTTGTGGAAAGTTTTGTGCATGTATGGTGCAGATGGTAAGCTGCTAGGTGCTGTCAGGAGTTTTTATGATGGTAGTGAAGCATGTGTAGGGGTAAATGGACATCTTAGTGAATGGTTCACGATCGGTGTGGGCGTGTGACAAGGTTGTGTGATGTCCCCATGGTTGTTCAATATATATATATATGGATGGGGTGATGAGAGAAGTAAAACCACGAGTAATGGAGAGGGGGATGGCATTGGTAATGAATGGTGATGGATGGAATATCTCAAGTTTGTTGTATGCTGATGATGCAGTACTGCTAGCAAATACTGGACAAGAACTTGGTAGGCTAGTGCAGAGTTTTGCTGATGTCTGTGAGCATCATGCCTCAAGAGTAAATGTAGAAAAGAGTAAAGTGATGGTTATTGACAGAGAAGGTGACCCCCAGTGCATTGTTACAGTGAATGGAGAGAGACTGGAATTGTGAGAGAGTTCAGATACTTGGGTACAGTGATGGAAAAGAGAGGAAAAATGTGCAAAAGAAGTTGAAAGTAGAGTGACACAAGTAAGGAAAGTAGCTGATGCAATGAAGGCCTTGATAAGAAACAGAGGCTTAGTGTTGCAGTTGCACAAGGCTTACATGAAGGAGTGTTAGTGCCAGCTTTAACAAATGGATGTGAGATTATGGTGTGGCATGAAAATGAGTAAGAGCAGTGGAGATGGGACTGCTGAGGAATGTATGTGGAGTACAAAGGGTGGATAGGATATGAAACAATGTGATTCATGAAAGATGTGGAGTGAGAAAGTCTGCTGACACCAGAATCAAAGAGAGTGTACTGAGATGGTATGGTCATATGGAGAGAATGGATAACAATAGAGTGGTGAAAAAGGTATATCAGAGTGAATTTGAAGGAGGGAGGAGACAAGGTAGGCCAAGGAGAAGGTGGAGATATGGTGGATGAGGATATGAGGAAGAGAGATTTGGAAGTCGGTGAGGCTAGGGAACTGACAAGAAATCGAGCTGGCTGGATGAATGTTGTGAGGGATTTAGCACCCCTTTTTAATATGGCAGTGCCCGCATTGACTCTTTCATATATGTTTATGTGAAGCTACAGAACGTGGTGAATGTTTTTGGCGTATCCTTCTAGAGAAGGGCAAGAAGTTGTATGCAGCCTTCATGGATCTGGAGAAAGCATATGACAGGGTGGATAGACAAGGTTTGTGGAAGGTATTAAGAATATATGGAGTGGATGGGAAGTTGTTGAAGGCAGTGAAGAGTATGTATGAGGGTGCTAAGGCTGCAGTGCGTGTGGATGGCAAACTGAGTGAATCTTTCCATTTGAAGGTTGGATTGAAACAAGGATGTGTCATGTCTCCATGGTTGTTCAATCTGTATATGGATGGGGTTATAAAAGAGATACAAGGTCGGGCAGTGGATGTTGGAGCGGCCCTAGTGAGAGAGGGCAGTGTTTGGAAACTACCTGTACTGTTGTTTGCAGATGATACTGTGTTGTTGAGTGAAGACGAAGGGGAGCTGCAAGGCTTGGTAGATGAGTTTGGGAGAGTGTGTAAGAAACGGAATCTAAAGGTGAATGTGGGGAAGAGTAAAGTGATGGTCTTCGAGAGAAGTGAAGCCAGTGAGTGTACAGTGAGATTGGATGGGAAGGAAATGGAGAATGTGAGTGAATTTAAGTACTTGGGCAGTGTGATGAGTAAGGATGGTAGTCTGGAGGGTGAAGTGCTCGAAAGGGTGCAGCAGGGAAGGAAGGTTGCTGGTTCGTTGAAAGCAGTGATAAGAAACAGGGAGGTGAGCATGGAAGTGAAAAAGTTGTTACATGACAGTATTGTGATACCAACTCTGACATATGGAAGTGAAGCTTGGACCCTGTTGGAAGGACAGAAGTCAAGAGTGAGAGCAGTGGAAATGAGTTATTTGAGAGGAGCATGTGGAGTCACATGGAGAGACAGACTAACAAATGAGGAAGTGAAGGAGCGTTGTGGTGTGGTTGAGGACGTGATGGGAAGCGTTAGGAGAAACACGTTAAGGTGGTTTGGGCATGTGGAGAGGATGGAGAGTGAAAGATTGACGAGGAGAGTGTATGTGAGTGAGGTGGAGGGGGCGAGAGGGAGGGGGAGGCCGAGGATGAGATGGAGGGATGGAGTGGAGAGGTATATGAGAGAGGGGGGTGTGAGTTGGGAGCGTGGTAGTGAAATGGCAGGGGACAGAGTGACATGGAGGCGATTTGTTTGTGGCCACCCCGTTCGGGATTGAGGCGTCTGGCAATAGATAGATAGACAATAGAGCCAGGATTCTGGGGGCTTGAATGATGAGCGAATGGAAGCGTGGCCCATTGGATTGGTGAAATTTGGGCTGTCTGGACGTTGCTACTCCTCACCCTGCCCTAAGGTGGGAAAGGAGGTCTGGATGATGATGATGAATGAAGTACTGTAAATGGGAAGTTGTTAAATGTGTTAAATGCTGTTTTTTTTTTTTTTTTTTATGAAAGGAAGAAGGAACCAAAGGCCAGGGGCCTGCAAATTGCTCCCTCCAAGAAAAAACAAAAACAAGATAACAGAGAACCAAATTCAAGATCCATTCATTTCGAGATGTTTGGACACACCGTGTTTGAAAGCCTGGAGATCACAGACAATAGGAAAAACAGACAGAGGGAGACAGTTCTAGAGTTAGACTTGTTGCATACTTGAAGGACCTGGAGCAGCAGTTAACTCTTGCATTAGAGTGCTGGACAGAAAAGAGACGACAGTTTGTTGCTAGACGGGTGCTATGTGCCTGCCATAGTGGTGGAGGGATGCAAGCAGACAGTTGAGAGAAGAAGTGACCATTGAAGTAGCTAAGGCTGCAGTGCATGTAGATAGTGAACTGAATGAATTTTTCCATCTGAATGTTGGACTGAGACAGGGATGTGTCATATCCCCATGGTTGTTCAGTCTGTATATGATGGGGTTATAAAAGAGATACAAGGTAGGGCTGTGGATGTTGGAGTGACCCAGATAAGAGAGGGCAGTGTTTGGAAACTCTCTGTACTGTTGTTTGCAGATGATTCTGTATTGTTATGTGAAGACAAAGGGGAACTGCAAGGCTTAGTGAATGAGTTTGGGAGTGTAAGGAATGGAATCTAATGGTGAATGTAGGGAAGAGTAAAGTTCAAGTCACTGGATGTACAGTGAGACTGGATGAGGAGGAAGTGGAAAATGTGAATGCAGTTTAAGTACTTGGGTAGTGTGATGAGTAAGGATGGAAGTTTAGAGGGTGAAGTACTTGAAATGGTACAACAATGAAGAAAGGTTACCAGTTCTTTGAAAGCAGTGATAAGGACCAGGGAAGTGAGCATGAAAGTAAAAAAGTCACTGCAAAACAATATTGTGATGCAGTACCAACTCTAACGTATGGAAGTGAAGCTTGGACTTTGTTGGTAGGACACAAGTCAAGAGTGAGAGCAGTGGAAATTAGTTATTTGAGAGGAGCATGTGGATTTACATGGAGAGAGAGATTGACAAATGAGGAAGTGAAGGAGCGCTGTGGTGTGGGTGTGGATGTGACAGAAAACATTAAGAGAAATACATTGAGGTGGTTTGGCCATGTGGAGAGAGTGGAGAGCGAGAGACTAACGAGGGTAGTACATTTGAGTGAGGTGGAGGGGGGGAGAGGGAGGGGGAGGCTAAGGATGAGATGGAGGGATGGAGAGGTATATGAGAGAGGGGTGTGTGAGCTGGGAGCAAGGCAGTGAAGTGCCACTGGACAGGGCAACATGTAGGTGATTTGTTTGTGACCACTCCTTATAGGATTGATGCATCTGGCAGTAGATAGATAGATAGAAAAACATATGGAGATAGTAAAATTAAATAAAAAATCTCTTTGAGCTGAACAGGTTAAAGATAAAGAAATGGTCTCCTTTATCTGGAAATTTATGCTGATCACAACTCTGATTATCCATTTAGAGTACGGTCATTCTTTAGGCATTGTGAATCCATGGAAAAACAGGATCCCTATTCTTATAGGCTCTTTATCCTTTCATGTGATTAATTTTGTAGCATGGTTGGATGAACGGTTATTCATGAACAATCTCATGAAAGTAATGCAGTTTTGTTTTTAAGTATTGATTTAGTGGTACAAGGCAACTTAAAGGGGCAGAAGTGAAAGGTGGCAACTTTCCTCCTAGTACTGAAATGGAATATGGCAACCCAGCCATCTTACTTGTTGTGGTGTAACTCCAGGTTGTAGGAAAGGAGATAAAAGACTGAAATTTTCTTCTCTTTTATGTCCCAAAAGAAATAATTTGCCTTGTCCTACACCATTCTGTGCCATGTGTACATAGAAAAGGCCAGCAGTATTATACTGGTGATGATGATGATGACAAGGACGTAATGTGTATTACATGATAACAGTTAACCAGTTTTCCACAGGGCTCATTTGCATGTCAGTTGTTGTTGTTGTTGTTGTTGTTGTTGTTGTTGTTGTTGTCGCTGCTTCATTGTGATCTGTCTGGCCAAGCTGACCCACCAGCCACAGGTCAGCAACTGCTTCCGTGGGGCTGCCCCACAGGTACAGTACAGTGCATACACTGTGTAGGAATCTGGTGCTCCCCTGTAGACAGTGCCTCACCAGTGTCAGAACAGAATTCCTTCCCATTGGAAGGTAGGGAAGTTTGTGGAGGTTCAGCCCCTGGGTGGATGCTGCAGCTACATTGCTCCACTCAAGGTACACAACACCATCACTTGTAGGCTCCACGTCATCACCACTGACTTGCCAGTATAGTATCCATTTATTACCATAACACCAGATGCCTGAATAAGAGCCATAGCATGTCTCAGATATGAACACCAAAGTAACGATGTGTGAAGATGATGGGCATCGTCTGGTGAATGTGAGAGATTTGTTGGGTTTCGGAAAGTGGACTTTCTAGCTTAGCAAAGAATAGCCCATAAAATTACATTACAGTGCTATAAGTGCCTGAAAGAAAGCATTACCATACATCTACTGTTCATAAATGCAGTAACTGTTGGATGTGAGAGTTTTGAGAGGGGAGGGTGGAGGTATGTCTGACCACTACCTGGTGGAGGGAAAGTTGAGAGTAGGTAAGAGATAGGTGAGAGCTAGGAGAGTTAGTGTGGCAGGGAGGTGTTGAATGTGAGTGAGTTAGATAAAAGAGAGAAAATGATAGAGTATCAGGAGAAATTGAGAGATCAGTGGTACGCATTGAAAGATCAGGAGAGTGGCAGTGTGGAGGAGGAATGGCAGTTGTTTAAAAGTGCTGTGGTGGGGCATGCAGAAGAGGTGTGTGGTGTGAGACGAGTGGGTGGTGGTGTAAGAAAGGGAAGTGAATGGTGGTGCGAGGAAGTAAGGATGGCTGTAGGTGAGAAGAGACATGCATATGAAGTGTGGTTGCAGAGGAAGGATGAGGTGTCATATGAGAGGTATAAGGAAAAGAGGAATAGGGCGAGAAGGGTTGTGCGTGATGCTAAAGTGGCAGCAGATGAGAGGTGGGGTAGGCGGATGACTGAGAATTTTCAGGAGAATAAGAAAATGTTTTGGAAGGAGGTGAAAAGGGTGCGAAAGGGAGAGTCTGGGAAGGAGGAGCGAGTAAAAGCAGAGGATGGAAGGATGTTAATTGAGATGGATGCAGTAAGGAAGAGATGGACGGAGTACTTTGAAAGATTGTTGAATGTAGAGGAGGAAAGGGAGGCTGAGACTGTGAATGTAGAGGAGGAAAGGGAGGCTGAGATTGTGGCAGATGGAAGGGTGCAAGGAATAGATGTGTTGGGAGAGTTGAATGAATCTTTAATCACGATGGAGGAAGTGCAAGAGGCAGTAAAGCAGATGAAAACAGGGAAAGCTGCAGGTATGGATGGGTGTGCTGTGGAATGCCTGAAATGTGGTGGAGCAGCTATCGTTGACTGGTTAGTAAGATTGTTGAATGTGTGCTTTGTGCAAGGTATGGTGCCAGTTGACTGGGCAAGTGCTTGTGTGGTCCCATTGTATAAAGGTAAGGGTGATAAGTATGAATGCACTAGCTTTAGAGGTATAAGTCTGTTGAGTGTGGTAGGTAAGGTGTATGGTAGAGTGTTAATTAAGAGAGTTAGAGAGGGTACAGAGGGAGTGATTGGTGATGAGCAGTGTGGCTTTAGGAGAGGGAGGGGATGTGTGGATCAGGTGCTTGCTGTGAGACAGGTGTGTGAAAAGTATTTAGCGATAGGTAAGGATGTGTTTTGGGCATTCATGGATTTAGAGAAAGCATATGATAGAATTGATAGGGAGGCTTGGTGGAATGTTTTAAGATTGAATGGGCTTGATGGCAGGTTACTAAAAGGAGTGAAAAGTTTTTATGTAAATATGGGAGGCACAGTGGCTCAGAGGTAGAGCATCAAGCTCGGGACCGGGGGGTCGCGAGTTTGAGCCGCGCCCGGGACTGCCGTGCCGGGAGGGGTAGCGCCCTCCTGTTACTTAGCGGGGCTATATGATCTCATTGTATGGTCTAGCTCGGGGATTCTTTAATCCCTTTTTTTATGTAAATAGCAGAGCGTGTGTAAGAGTGGGAAATACTGTGAGTGATTGGTTTCCCGTGAGAGTGGGGCTGCGGCAAGGATGTGTGATGTTGCCTTGGTTGTTTAATATTTATATGGATGGTGTTGTAAGGGAGGTGAATGCAAGAGTGTTAGGTGGAGGACTAAGTCTGATGAATGATGGTAGAGAGTGGAATCTGAAGCAGCTGCTGTTTGCGGATGATACTGCACTGGTGGCTGATTCAGAGGAGAGATTGAGACAGTTGGTAGAGGAGTTTGGAAGGGTGTGTGAAAGGAGGAAACTGAAAATAAATGAGAATAAGAGTAAAGTGATGAAGTGTACGAGGTTGATAGATGGTAGGAGGATGAATATAGTTTTGAATGGTGAGATGCTTGAGGAGGTTGAGTGTTTTAAGTATTTAGGGTCACATGTTGCTGCGGATGGAAGAATAGATGCAGAAGTGAAGTTTAGAATGAATGAAGTTGGAAAGGTGCTGGGAGGAATGAAAAAAGTGTCTGGATGTCATTCACTCAGAATGGATGTAAAGAGAAGGCTGTATGAGGGTGTTGTGGTACCGACTGCATTATATGGGGCTGAAACACGGAATATGGGTGTAGCAGAGAGGAAAAGTCTGAATGTAATGGAGATGAGGTGTCTGAGGAGTATGTGTGGAGTGACGCGTATGGATCGAGTGAGAAATGAAGTGCGAAGGAGAACTGGAATTGTTCGGGAGATGGCTGATCGAGCTGAACAGAGAGTGTTGCGATGGTTTGGGCATATGGAGAGAATGGATAATGAGCGATTGGTGAAAAAGATAACTAGATCGGATGTGAGAGGTGTAAGGCTGAGAGGAAGACCACGAATAGAATGGATGGACAGTGTGAAGAGAGCATTGGATGCGAGAGGGTTGTCTGTTGAGCAAGGAAGAGTGGCTGTGCGTGATAGAAATGAATGGAGAGAAATTGTGAATGAATAAATGATGATGCAGCCCTGAGGGGATATTCTCCTGCGTTTTGTCTGATCAGCTGATCAGGTCAGGTGTAGGTAAGGGGCTGGATCCATTATGATGTGGCAGGGGTAAACCAGCTTTGCTGTCGGGCCCTGCTGCGGATGTCACTGACTGCACTGTGTAGTTGACCCTCGTGCGGTGTGGTACGGTGAGGATCTGTCCCTTCTCCCCTTTAGGGCTAAGATGCGAATGAATGTGTATGAGTGGATGAGTTAATTGGTAGTGTGTTGACCTGTCTCGGCTACCTCCCTTTTCTTGGGGGAAGCAGCCTAGGTATATAGATAGATAGATAGTATTATGAATAACTGTCAGTAAATATGAATACTTGCATTTATGTGTTTAGACAGTATCATCCATCACATTTCAGGTTTTTATGATGAAGCTGTGTTAGTTGCTGAATATTTATGATAGCTAGTAATAGATAGATAAGATATTCAGTTGTCTGTGTAGCTGAACTTCTGTTGCATGGTGTTCGTTATGTATCCCCAGGGGAAATGGACAGTGATGGAGAGGAGCTGATCCCTGCCCGGCAGCCAGGCTCCACCACTCCTCACTGCAAGCAGAGCCAGTTGGATGACACTCAGCTCCTAACACAACCAATGGATGATTCAGAATCAGAAGCAGAGACAGAGAATAACAGAGAATTGGAGCAAAAGGAAGTACAAAGTACAGAATTATCAAGCCAAGGCAAAACAGATCACAAAACTGTAAATATAATAAAAACACAACAGGACTTGGATTTCTATGAAAAGTCAGAAAGACACCACCTTGCAGCATTACCAAACAGGATTGCAGAGGCGGAGGATAACAGAGAATTGGAACAGAAGGAATTGCAAAATACAGAGTTATCAAATCAAGGCAAAACAGATCACAAAACTGTAAGTGCCTCAAAAACACAACAGGACTTGGATTTCTATGAAGAGTCAGAAAGAGATTACCTTGCAGTGTTACCAAAGAGAATTGCACTCCCTGGCAATCAGAATGCCAGTCTAGATTCAGACAACATTTGGAATGATAAACATTTGGAAATGGAATCCCAGTCATTCATGCCACCCAGTTCAAGCATAGGGACCTGCAAGGGGCCTGTCTTGCAAAATAAGGGCAACTCTGATCAGTTCCTTGCAGAAACAAGTCATGGACACTCCATCCCCTATCAAGTTAGCTCTACTGAATCATCCCAAGATGAAATAGGGACTGCAAGAGCAAACCCAGATCAACAAAGAACTACAAAAACAAGGCCTCCTGAGCCTCTCCAAGGTAATATTATAGACTCAGTATCAAGCTCTGCAGAACCAAATGCTAACCAACAAAGGCCTGGAAAACTAAACCCAAATGAACAGAATGCTGGAAAATCAAGTTTATCTCAACCTTGTTCCACCAAAATTCGTCCAGCCAAATCCCGTCGATTGAAGCCAAGCCTGGGTGACCTGACAGCCGACACACAACTCCTGATTGGGGACACTCCTTTGGATCCTAACTATTGCCCATCACAGGAACTGGTGAGTGAGTGAAATAAGCTATTAAAAAAAAAAAAAAAAGCTTAGTATCTTCCCAGTATAGATTTCAAGCTGTCTGTGTCAGTCTTTTTATTGGTCTTACACATACATGTGCATGTACACACATACATATGCCATGCATAGTGTGTATGTGTGTGTGCACACAAGCATGTGTGCATGCATGTGTGTATGTGCACATGAGCATGTGTGCATGCATGTGTGTATGTGCACATGAGCATGTGTGCATGCATGTGTGTGTGTATGCATACAGACTCACTTATGCACCCACATACACATGCACACCAAATTCTAGTGCAGATGTAGCTTAGACAGAATTACCCCTGTGTACTCTGATCCTGCCTTATTTTCAGTCTGATTTTCTGAATATACTGTGCTCTTATCCATGTCATAATATTTCACTCATGATTCACATTTGCTTCACCATTCCACTTAATTGATGTCCCATTCTCTCACTTCTTGTTTCATAGCTTATAAATTTCTTAATTATTTAAATAATTCATTTTTATTCATCCTCCCGTATCTATTTCTGGGATATAATGTTATGAATATGGTGATGCCATCTATAAGATAATGAGCAGCAGTTTAACATGGACTATATCATATTGTATTGTTTATATAGGCTTCAGCATACTGTACATGCAAGCATTGGCCTTAGTCACCTAATGGCACCTCTCCACACTGCTCGATCTCTGACAGCCTACAAGTGATGGTGTTGTGTGCCTTAGTCACCTAATGGCAGCTCTCCACACTGCTCGATCTCTGACAGCCTCCCCATTCAGTTCCTTGTACGTGAGGTCACACACTACGATCTTGTCCCAGGTCGTTTTTGGTCTGCTTCTTGCAACCCAACCCTCGATGTTCATATCTCTCACTTTCTGCTCCCAGTTGTCTTCCTCTCAGCATTCCCAAACCATCTCAATCTACCCTTCCACATCACAACACTAATACATTGAAGCTTAATCCTTCCTTTCAACTCTTCCATCACAATCCTAGCCCTCCAAGGCCTTGCATTTAACCTGTGGATTGCAACAATTTTTTTTTTTTTTTTTTTTTTTTATCCCACTGCGTGGTGTGCATAGAGTGAATTTTTTTTCTTTTTCTTTTTTTCTTTTTTTTTTTTTACTTGATAAATATCCAGAGCATCACCTGGTGAAAAAAAAAAAAATCTCTCTCTCTCTCCATCTTTGCGCAGTGCCATGCAGTGCCATGCGTAAGTACAACTCTTATGTGTGGGGAGGCTCCCCACATGCAGCTCTTCTCAGTAGGGTGGAGTCAAAGGCTTTTCATCTCATTAACTCTCCTCCTCCTACTGATTCCCTTCAACCTTTGTCTCTTCACCGCACTGTTGCTTCTTTATCTCTCTTCTATCGCTACTTCAATGGTCACTGTTCCTCTGAACTGTCTGCCTGCATCCCTCCACCTCTACGGCAGGCAAGTAGTACCCGTCTAGCAACAAACTCTCATTCTTTTTCTGTCCAACTCTCTAATGCAAGAGTTAACCGTTACTCCCAGTCCTTCATTTATGCAACTTGCCAACTCTGGAACTGTCTCCCTTTGTCTGTATTCCCTACTTCCTACGATCTCCAGTCTTTCAAACGCAGTGTGTCCAGGCATCTCGAAATGAATGGATCTTGAAGTTGGCTGTCTTTTGTATTGTTTTGACCTTTTCTTGGAAGGAACAGTATGCGGGCCCTGGCCTTTGGTTCCTTCTTCCTTGCATTTAAAAAAAAAATGTTTGCATTTTTTTTTTTTTTTTTTTTTTTTTTTTTTTTAAAAATAAACAACACGGGTATTATCTGGTGAAGGGGGGCGGGGGGGGATAGTGGTGATGTGCGAACGGCTGCTGGAAGTTTAGCACAGCCTGAGCTGTGGCTTGCAATCCACGGGTTAAGGATGCAGTACATGTCCACCAAAGCATTGTCATTTCTGAATGTTTTAGCCTACAAATATCCTCATCCTTTACTGCCCATGTCTTGCTACCATACAACATTACTCTCTTAACACATTCTGCATACAAGGATCCCTTAGCATGGAGGGAGAGCCCTCTCAATGTTAGGAGAGGCAGCAGCTCCCTGAACTTCCTCCAACCACTCCTTTCCCTAGCCTTAGGGCTAGCTCTGGTCTCACCTCCAGCACATAACACCCCCCATATAATGAGTTCTTCCACATATTCAAGAGACTCTCCAGCAAGATCACTCCTTTCATACCTACATGCTCTCCCTGACACACGACACTGCACAAGATAGTTACTTCTCACACCCTTGTGGCAAAATGCACATGGCCACATTCCCTCTGCTTTGACAGTGCCTTTCCAGCCATAGATATCATCACTAGTTTTATATGCATTTACCTCCAGCCCCTGTGCCCCATTTCCTAAGTCTTTCTGCCTCCTCCCTTTCATTCTCTGCAGTCAACACCAAGTCATCAGCTTACAATGTCTCCCATGGGAACCCATTTCTGAAGTCATGTGTGAGAGCTTCAAGCACCATGAAAATAATTAAGGGCTCCAGACTGACCCATGATGCATGCCAAATATCATGGAAAAATCATCACTAAAATCTTTTTTCACTCTCACATGGGTGCGAGCACCCACATGCACAGCCAAAACCACTCTAACCAACCACCCCTCGATTCCAAGATTTCCCATTGCCCACTTCATCACCTCTCCAAGGACTCTGTCAAAGGACTTCTCCAAATCAAGTGAGGAGTGGCGGGAAGAAATTCAGGGAGCTGTTGCCTCTCCAGACATAGAGAGGGCCCTTCCTCCATGCTCAGGGATATTTGTATGCAGCATGTGTTAGGAGTGTAATGCTGTACGGTAGTGAGACTTGGGCAGTAAAGGAAGGAGATATTTTCAGGCTCAGACGTACAGAAATGACTGTGACTAGGTGGATGTGCAGTGCATCCCTGAGTGTGCTAGGTTTATGACAGAAGAGTTGAGAGGCAGGATGGGACTGGAGTGTACTGGTGTTTTGATGAGGAGGTAGACTGAGATGGTTTGGGCATGTAGAGAGGATTGGGGTTGATAATTGGGTGCAGAAAGTGAGAAGTGTTAATGTTAGAGGTAGGGTTGCAAAAGGTAGACCAAAAAAGTCCTGGAACAAGGTCATTAAGTGTGACCTCAGGGATAAGGGACAGAATAGGGAAGCTGCCAGAGATCTAGCAGCATAGAGAGCCACCATTAGGTGACCGAGGCCAATGCATGTTGGAGCCTTCAAAAATGAACGAACGATCTCCCTTTTCTTTCCTATACAGTAATCTCTCAGTTGTCAGTCATCACATTATCCAGCCCAATGCAATATCTAGCACTTTTTTGCTTGGCTCGGTTAAAACAGTATCTGGCAAAATTAGGCATTATACAGCTCAGAAATGGGATGCAGTCAACGGTACTGTGCATTTTTCGGCGGTAATGTGTATCATCCGACTCAGACATGGGACCCAATCAGTGTACGGGCAGACCTCACAACAAGCCAGCCAGTCACAATGCATTGCAGGAGCGGCCCACCCGACTCGTCAACCCTACCGTTGCTTTCTCATTCTCTCACGTGGATGCCGTATAGTGAGGACATGTCCGAGTGTTGTTCATTTGTGACCCACTTGGTGACTACCCTGCAGTTCTGTGACTTACCTGGAGTAGTCTTTGTGGGAGCCATTTACCACCAGACCATCCATCCATCCATCATACAATCCTACGTTGCCCCATGAGGAGCGTAGGAGCCCGGGGTTAGGCAAGTTGGTCCTGACATTTAAGGTGAGATTGAACCACCAGACCACATGGGATTAAGTGTACTGTACTGCATAGTGTACTACTGTACCCTCCATCAGTGCCAGCATTAGGTGGGTACAGTATGATTATGATTATATTAAATATTGCATTACTGTATTATATGTACTCTGTCAGTTCTGTATTGTATTTTATGCTTGATATTAATCTTTTTCTTATGGGTAATATTGTTGGAAAATTTTTAGGATAGAGATGGACACGTTAGGGAAGTGACACATTATTCAGTTTATTGCCAAATGGATGGCTAATTGGGAGTACTGACACAGTATTTGGTATGGGGGATGGCTGAATCATGCCGGATAATTGAAACTGTCAGACAGTGATTATGGCATCAGTGGTCTCTTTGCCTGG
Organism: Birgus latro; assembly: GCA_018397915.1. Classification (NCBI taxonomy): domain Eukaryota; kingdom Metazoa; phylum Arthropoda; class Malacostraca; order Decapoda; family Coenobitidae; genus Birgus; species Birgus latro. The sequence goes on along the minus strand of JAGKTI010019197.1, from coordinate 329 downwards.
CATGAAGTGGAACTGCATCTCATCAATATTCACTCTTTTCCATATCATACCTTCTAGGAATCTCTCCATTACCTTCATTATTTGGTCCAAACGTTTTATGACTAATTTTTTCCTTCCAGGGCATCACCCTTCCTCATATGCACATTTACAGTCACACTTATCAGCCAGTTACCTGTGACAACTCACTCATGCACAAATATTTAACCAAATTTATCAGATCAGTAACTAAACCCACTCCAGAGGCCTTCAGGATTTCAGCAATCAACTCAGATACGCCTGCTTTCTTCCCCAACTGCATCTTGCTTATTGTCTTCCCCAACTGCATCTTG
>JAGKTI010019195.1:0-17163 GCA_018397915.1 Birgus latro | reverse complement strand
TTCTAAACGCCTAATGACTAAATAACCGATAGAGGCGGGGATACGACCTTCTATAAGCTCGATCTAGCAGAGAGAGCTCACTTCTAAAGTCATTTTTCAAGAGACACATTCACACGTCTTTATACAGTCACGTACTTTGTTTGCCACATTTTATTACACTTTCCCTCTTAGTTTCTTTTTGCTTAATATGTGACGTTAATTTAAAAAGACACTATTTTGCACCATTTTTAGTTTGCTCACTACTCCATCTACACTTGTATAATTTATTCACTTCTCTCACTTGTATTTGTGTGTGATTTACACTTGGTTTTTACCCTGTCTCCAAGCCACTCGTGTTGGGTATCTGTGAGTATCATTTGTGTACCTACGCTCCACTGAGTTGTGATCTGTTTAGGTAAGAATACCTAGTTTATATTTGTATTACGCAGAGCTATTTGTACATTTTTCTCTTTGTAATCCGAGCCTCAGAATCTTTATCGGATGTGTGTGTTATAGAGTACAGTAAAGTTAAGTTAGTTTTCGTGTGAACTTTACCTTATCCATTTTGGTGATTAGTTTAAGGGGTAACAGTGCACCTTAATATACACGTCCGTAACAGTATGGATTCCAAACTACTTGGAAATCATTGAATAGTGTTTCTAGAGATAATATCTGGCAGTGGTATTCAGATTAGAGGATTTCGGGAAGTGTAAAGTGGAGACTTAGTTACCCAACTTCAGAAGTCTCCACAAGTCCTACAGAAGCCGTCGAGTGCTAAAAAAAACATCCCAGGAGAAAGCTGAAGGTATGTGCCATAAACATATTTAATTATAATATTCTAGAACTTATAACTGACTTTTGGCAAATATTTTTAAAAAGTTAGTCGGAATCCGAATATCCCCGCGGGAATGACACGGAAAACCTCCGACAACCCCGCGGTGTAAGGGTTAAACGTACAGAAATGACAATGATTAGGTGGATGTGCAGTGCGTCCCTGCTTGCAAGGCCTGGAGGGGCTGGGTTTACGATGGTAGAGTTGAGAGGTAGGATGGGACTGTAGTGTATTGGTGTTGTGATGAGGAGAGGTAGGCCGAGTTGGTTTGGACATGTGGAGAGGATGGGGGATGATAATTGGGTACAGAGGGTGAGAAGTGTTAATACTGGGGGATGGGTTGGGAGGGGTAGACCCAGAAAAACATGGGACGAGGTCATTAAGTGTGACTTAAGGGTTAAGGGACTGAACATATTTATTTCATTTATTTTGTACGAATTTATGTGTAGTACAAGTCTATATTTGTTTTCACACAATAATATAGGCGTTTATAAGCATTGTTCACTCACCCAGAACCCCAGTATATGGCACCTTCCTTTACGACATTACATCCTTATCACTCTAGGTTCTTTGTTTCTTTGTCCTCCACCTTAGAAATCACTTTCATAGTGAATTTCATCATTGGAGAGACCGTGGGGCAACATACCTTTACTGGCTAGTTTACTGCTAACCGGTGAATTGCCCAGTGTGAGGTGGAGGGGTTGGAAGGGGGGGTTAGGTGGGGCTAGGCAGTATCCCTGCTTGACAGCAGGTAGAGGATGGTCTTCCACATATACCTACCAAAATTCACACTCGAATGTTGAAAAATGTGCACACAATGGGCCTTCCAATTGCGTGACGTATGATGCACGTCGTTGGGTCTGTCCACGGAAAAAAGTAGCGACGTGCATCGTACATAGTTGGGACTCGGCGGGTTAATGTTTAATAATATCCAGCTCAGTCCTGCATCATCCTTGAACATGGTTTGGGTTTCATTCTCTCAGGATTTGTCTTGGAAAGAACATATTACATCTCTTGTGAAATTTGCTTCCAAGACATTAGGTGTGCTAAGCCGATTCCGAACTTTCTTTACCCCTGCACAGTTGTTGACCTTGTACACGGGTTTTATTCGCCCGTGTATGGAATGCAACTCTCATGTGTGGGGAGGCTCTCCACATGCAGCTCTTCTCAATAGGGTGGAGTCAAAGGCTTTTCGTCTCATTAACTCTCCTCCTCTTACTGATTCCCTTCAACCTTTGTCTCTTTCCCGCACTGTTGCATCTTTATCTCTCTTCTATCGCTACTTCAACGGTCACTGTTCCTCTGAACTGTCTGCTTGCATCCCTCCACTTCTACGACGGGCACGTAGTACCCGTCTAGCAACAAACTCTCATCCCTTTTCTGTCCAACTCTCTAATGCAAGAGTTAACCGTTACTCCCAGTCCTTCATTTTTGCAACTGGTCAACTCTGGAACTCTCTTCCTGTCTGTATTTCCAACTTCCTATGATCTCCAGTCTTTCAAACGCAGTGTGTCCAGGCATCTCGTAATGAACGGATCTTGAAGTTGGCTCTCTTTTGTATTGTATTTGCTTTTTCTTGGAAGGAACAGTATGCAGGCCCATGGCCTTTGGTTCCTTGTTCCTTGCATAAAAAAAATAAAACAAAAAAAATACTGTTGGTCCATGAATAATCGCATACCCTAGGGGGTCGCTTCTCTGTCACAACAAAACTCCCCAAATTCAGTGGAGAGATGTGCCCCAGCCAACCTCCTGCCTGTGTGGCAACATGTTCATTTCATCCGGACTGACCTGGACTTTCGCTGCCAGGATTGTCCCAGGGTCGCTTCCCATTCACACAACTTACCATCACATTCACACTAGCATTCATTCATTCTTTCACATCCAGCTCTCCACCTAGTACTGATGAGTGCCTGTCAGGTCCTTAAGTCACTGCCCCACACTAGACCATGTTGACTGTATCTTGAAGGGGTTCGATGGTTTTCCCTCGAATTAGGGCAATCAAAGTTTCCCACTGAACTGGGCTGCGCCTTTAACCCAAACTTCAGTGAACTCTAGACACAGTCAGTAGTCAGACAGTCTAACCTGCACACATTTCTCTGTCCTTCACTTAAATTAATACTGCCATAACCAGCTTCACTCTACATTCCTCAGTAAGTATCCGGGGAAGGCGTCTCTCACGGGGTGGAAATTGTTCATCCACTGAACTAGGTTCAAAGGCTTCTTCCAGGGGTTCTAAGAGCCACTCTTCCCCACTGTAATAGGGCTTCACTTGTCCCGTGGCTCTTTCTATCTTTTTCCCCGTAAACACATCTTCTGCCACATACACACTTCCGTCCATCAACACTTCCACGACACGATATGGACTGTCTCAGTTCATATTAAGTTTTCAACATGTACCAGATGCCACAGTTTCCTTCTTAATTCACACAAGGGTTCCAACTCCAACCGCTTGATTCTTCCGCCTAAGCCACGTCTCTATACTTACGTGTCAACTTCCGGTGCGTTTTCCAAATGATTGCTAGAGCAACAGCCATCTCGTCTTCCTCACCGTCGATGGAGGGGTAAAAGGGTAAAGGTGCACCAACCAGCCTAGGTGGATGGTGAGAGAAGAAGGCAAAGAAGGGTTGCTATCACGTGGATGTATGGACTGCCTGATTCATGGCAATCTGACATGGCTGGAGAAATTGGGGCCAGCGAAGAGGGTGGCCCTGACTTAAGACGGAAAGGACCGACTTCAGGGTCAGATGCATCCGCTCGTTGATCCCGTTCCCTTGGGGATGATAGGGGGTCATGTAGTAGAGGGTTATTTGGTGTCGCTGGCAGAACCGCTGGAAGTCTCTGCTGGTGAACTCGCCTCCATAGCCCAGTACGATACTGTGAGGTGTGCCATAGTCTGCCATATACTGCCCAAGTGTGTTTGTGATGTGTGTGGACTGTTTTATTTTCAGGGGGAAGCACCTAACGAATCGGCTGTAATGGCCCACTACTGTAAGGACATAACGGTAACCATGGACTCCAGCAACCATGTCAGTAAGATCTACGCCAATCCTCTCCAGCAGCTTATTCACTAGAGGCCTTTCTTTCCACTGTTGCTGCAATCCACTGTCCTGTTTGGATCTCTGACAAGTTACAAATTTTTTGAAATATTCAAACACATCAACCCAAAGGTTTTGCCAGTAATATAGTACTTCAGCCTTTTGGATAGTTTTATTTTGTCCGAGATTACCAGTTAACTCATGTGCATGTTGAAGAGCCTGTACAACTAAAGTACACGGGACTATGAGGCTATAATGAAGACTACTGTCTGCCTTCTTCCGCACAAAATATAACATTTCCTTGGTTAAGGCAAACTAATCTAAGGCGGCTTTTGGTAGTCTTTTGGCGGGCACTTGACCACATTCGAGATACTGTGCTAGTACTCCCCATGCAGGTTCTTCTCTTTGAAGGGCCTTCATTTGTTGTCAATCCAACCTGTGCCAGGTGGCTTCAGGTGGACGGACTACTACTTGATCTGGGCGTGACAGCTGACCTGCTGCAAAATTGTTTTTACCCTTGAGATTCTGGATGTCATAGTTTTATTCTCGCATTTCTAGGATCCATCGATTCATCCGAGGTGATTTAGTCTAACATTTGAATATACCAGTGAGAGGGTGGTGATCAGTAACTACGGTAAAACGGGTACCCCATAGATGATGATGGAAGTTCGGCACGCAAGGACTACAGCTAGGGCCTCTTTATCTGTCGCTGAATATCGTGTTCCACAGGGGCTCAGCTTTTTAGAAAAATACCTGATCGGCTTGTTGGCACCGTCAGATTGAATCTGGCTCAGCTCCCCCAACATGAGTGTTATTAGCGTTTGTAGTGAGGATAAATGGTTGTTCTATCTGAGCTCTAACTAAGACAGGGACATTCATGAGGCAAGACTTAAGTTGATCAAAGGCTTACTGGTATTCGTCCATCCAGATAAATGTTACCTGAGATTTAGTTAAGTTGGTGAGAGGCATAGCAATTTTTGCAAATGATGGAACATGTTTTCTGTAAAATCCGCACATTCCTAGAAATCGCCTTACTTCCTTTACAGTGGTTGGAGGTTTCATCTTTACAACCGCTTCAACATTCTTCCGATCAAGTTTGCTTCCTTTGGCAGAGATCTGATGACCTAGGAAGGTGACTTCTTTACAGCCAAATTTGCACTTACTGAGATTTAATTTCATTCCGTTGTCAGTTAGTAACTCAAAAAGTTTTCTCAGCCGTTCTAGTAGGACAGGAAAGTCAGGTGCCCAAAGAATCAAATCATCCAAATAATTCTTAACCCAACCCTTCTGTAAGAGAGGTGCTAGTATTGAAACCATTCGCCTGGAGAATTTTGCGGGGGAACAGTTGAGACCAAATGGGGGACGTCAAAACTGGAATAGTGCGACCCCATCACTGAAGATAGTGAGGTCACAGCTTTCTTCATCTAATAGCATTTGGAAATACGCCTCTCGCAGGTCAAGAGTAACACAATAATGATGTCTGGCCCCTAGTTCAACCAGCTCATCCAACCGTGCGTGGGGGTAGATGTCAGTGGCGAGGTGTTGATTCACATGACAATAACCGAGACATATGCGTTTCCTACCATCTGGCTTATTTACAAGTACAACAGGTGATACCCAGGCTGCGATAGATCTTTCTATGATTTCTCTGTCCTCCATATCATTAAGCATGTCTGCAATGATCTCCTTCTGTCAGGAAGCCGACAAGCATCCCCTCAGGCAGATGTAAGCAGACACGCAGCTGTTGCAGGTGTGGAGGCAAGTACACCTGCTGGACGTGAGTTTAGAGTGAAACACGGACAGAAGAGAAAGAGTAGAGAATTCGATGTTGATTCTATGTATAGCTGCGGACAATAAATAGGGAGGTGGAGTAAGGAAGGGAGGTTGAGAGAAAGTAATAAATGGAAGGAGGGGAGAGATAGAGAGAGGAGTAATGATGGTGTTGGTTAGTTGTTTATACAGACAAGTGTTGGCTAGGCAGTTCAGACCGTGAGAGCGTGTGCTGACTACGAAGCTTTGCGGTGTGGAAACCAAGCTGACGCGGCGATTTTGCTAGGGCCTCTACGGTGGATGACGCGGGTGACGTGTGGATGAGGGCGGTGGATGAGTGGGTGAGGCCATCACCCACCTCGCAACCATGTGACCTGCTGGTAAACATCGGCAACCCTTGAGGCCAGAATGGGGCACAGACCTCAGTCAGGACTGGAGGCTGAGCAGAGCCCTGTGTGACATCGTGATGGGAGGACGCAGCTAGATGTAGCCTGGCGCGGGAGACACGTCGTGAGGGACGTCGCTGTGTAGCCGAGAGTGAAAGTTCCAGAGGGACGACATGAGAGTGCTTCTTTTAGTAGTGAGTAAAAGTACATGCTTGTGGTAATTACGGGTACAACTGGCTAACAGTGCTATTATATTTGTCTGTCGTCTGGGACTGGTAAAAAGGACTCCTAGTTAGAAACGGAAGGAGCAAAGTCTTTAAATGTTTAAATGTGTTTTTCTTGTATTAATGTAATAGTGTAAATTTATATATATAAGTGAATAAAGAGAGTGCTTTACTTATAACAGCACTAGTAATTATTATCGGATTATACATATAAGATTGCTTTTAAAGCATAGAACTTTTATAAGGGCTTTGATTTATTAATATGTTAGTAATAAAGTGAATTTAAAGTGAATTGAGTGTAGATGTCTTAGTGCGGTTTTCAAGCACGGAACTTTATATCAAGTGAAATGAGGTGGGAAATGCCTCAGAATTTTATGTATATATTTTGTGAATACTTTTTTGTAATTAAAGCCTAGAAAAGCCATATCATTCTTTCACTTCTTTCAGTTCCCAGTTCTAAGTACATGTGTGTAGTGGCGTGTAGTGAAGCCACAAGTCGCGCGTTGCCGGTGTCTGGGTGATTTCACGCTACCACAATGTTAAATGCGGGAGGATAATATTCCCGAGATAAATATCATTTCGACACCTAGGCAGCGGTGCGACATGTGGTAGCAGCGGTTGGGATAACAGTGGGATAACAGCGCTGCGACCTTTGGTAGCAGCGGTGGGGATATACTTATATTAATTGTTATTCCCAACTTTGAATAATTAAAGGAAACAACTTAAGGGAACTGGAAGGAAGAAATAGTGAATAGTGAATATTTTTTCTTTTTTAATTTGTTCTGTAAATGAGTGATTTTGATTGGGAGGGCGATTTAAACCCAGTTGAGGAATTACTTGATTCAGAAGACTGTGACTCTGTTTCTGTTGGTTTTGGCTTTGTTTCTGACAATCCTGACACAGAAGACTCTGACAAAATGACTTCATCACCTGTTAATCCTCACCCTTCGAGTACTACTGGGGGAGATATTGCGCAGTTATCTCAGCAATTATCCCTGGCCATCTCAGATAATAGTAAGAATCCCATACAACAATTGGGGGCCATGAAATATTTCTGTAGTTCAAAATTTCGCTCCTCACCGGAATATCCAGGAAAACGATTGGAGCCAGATGTTATGATCTGGTTAAGTGACATAGAGATGAGGACCAATGATAATTCGAAGTGGACTACGAAGGGGAGAATGGAGGTGGCTAGGATATTTTCACTCGGTCCTGCACAAGAGATTATGGAGATTTTAATCCGGGACTCTCATGATGACTGGGATAGGTTCAAAGGTCGTGTGCGGGACCAATACTATACTGAGGAAAGTCTAGAAACGTTACACCGGGAGTTACTTACGGTGAAGCGGAACCCCGGGGAAATTCCACTTCACTGCGTCTACAGGTTACAGAGCCTGGGGGATAGGACTGTTACATTACGTGACACTTTCCAGGAATCAGTGGATCTCATCATTGTTAATAATTTTTTGAACATGTTTCCTAAGCAGTATGTTGCACATATTCCACAGAGCAGGTACCGTAACCCAGTAAAGATAGCGAAGGAAGGAGTCAAGTGGGCAGAAAGGACAAATTCGCCTCTGTCAGAAGAAAATGTATTGAAAGAAAGAAGACAGGGAACGATTGCTAGTGTGAACCCGAGTGCAGGCAGTGTTAGTGTGTCGCCTAGGCCAAAGGTTCAGCCGAACACTGGGGCGAGAAATTGTACGAGTGTGAGTGGCGGCACAGACACTCATCAAGGTTCACGCGGTGCCAGTTCCCATGACAATAATGATTGCCGTAGGTGTGGGAAGCCGGGGCACTTCGCCAAACGGTGTCGTGCGGATAGGCCCCTCCAGCGGGGGAAATATGATCATTTGTCACAGGAGCAGAGGAAAAGGATTAAATGTTTTCGTTGCTCCATGATGGGACATCATGCTGAGCACTGTGCAGTCCGTGTAGATAATCCTGGACAGTCAGTAGCTAGATGCAGGGAATGTCAGAGTACTACGCATAGTACAGACCAGTGTAATTGGAAAAGGACTAAGTCACTCGAGGAAGAAAAAAAAAAGCCGGACGAATCGGGTTGGGGAACTTAGTCATTGCCACAACGAGTGTTGGAGTAGCGAAGTTGGTGGTGGTTAGAGGTATGTGTGGGAATTTACATTGTGAGATACTTCTGGATACAGGAGCTTGTAAATCTTTGATTAGCCAACAGACCTATGAAATTGCGTCATGGCCTGATACTGATCTCCGACCTTATCGAGGCAGTGGGTTGGTGTCCGCTAGCAGTGATGCAATGGACATATTGGAATTGGTGAATTTCCAGGTAGAATTAGGTGATAGGAAAATTTGTGGTAGTGACGGATTTACCCTCAGCCGTTTCCATAATTTTGGGAGTTGATTTCATATTCGCACATAGCCTAAGTATCACTGCCAACCCGCTATGCATAAAAGTCGGGGAAGAGGAACTTGATTTGGTGACCAAGGGAGGGAGTGTTTCTCGTGTAGAGTTCAATCCTTCCTTTGTGATAAATGAAACAGTTCCTTTATCCGAGGAAAATGAGGAAGCGTATTTTGTGACAAGTCAGTGTGTCACGAATGAGACAGACATTCTGGAACCTTACACATACAGAGCAATAACGTTAAAGACAGCGTTAAGTGGGTGGGAGGTAGGAATGTTTATGCCAAACACTGGTAGTTCGATTGCGGCAGTGTTGTGGCCCGGCACTGTAAGTCCAGTGGATAATGGGGCAACAGGGGAAGGAACATGTTTTACTGTCGCATATGCGAATTTAACCCCTGACCGGATATTTATAGATGGAGAATTTAAGGTAGGTACTGTATCCCCTTATGAAGAAGTCAGGTGGGGAGAGGAAGTGAGTCCAGAGGGAGATCAGATCACAAGTGTAATGAGTGAGGATAGACTCCAGAAACTGTACACGGAAGTAGATCAGATAACCATTCCTTCGAGCCGAGAAAATGAAGCATTAAAAAGGCTAATAAGGAAACACCCAAGTGTGTTTGCACTTCCCGAGGACCCGCTTACGACCTCACCCTACTTCTATCATCACATATGTGCGGATGGACCGGTAGTGAACCGTAGGCCATACCGTATACCAACGAAGTGGCATGATCAAGTACGTAAGCAACTTGAGGATTTACGTAGACAGGGGATTATCAGGCCTTCTCGTTCACCTTATTCTTCACCACTGGTTCCAGTAGTTAAGAAGGATGGTGGTTGGCGGATCTGCTTAGATTTTAGACATTTAAATAAGCAGATAGTTACAGATCCTTACCCTTTGCCAAATATTGAGCATATTCTTTCACAGTTAGGTGAGAATAAGTACTTCAGTAATTTAGACTTGAAGCAGGGTTACCACCAGATATCTTTGGATGAGGAGTCTAAGGGCACTGGGAGTACTGTAACCTTCCTTTTGGATTAAAAGATGCATCGGCTTCTTTCCAGCATATAATTAATGAAGTCATGATTGGTCTCACGGGAAATATAACCCATACTTTTTTGGATGACATTATCATTTATGGGAAGACGTTTGATGCTCATGTACATAACCTAGATGAGGTCTTGGGACGTCTTGAAGGGGCAAAGCTAACTATTAAATTGCCAAAGTGTAGTTTCTTTAAACAGGAAGTATCCTTTTTAGGTCATGTCATCACCACTGAGGGATTACGCCCTCAGCCAGAGAAAATCTGTGCTATCCAAGATATTGCGGTTCCTAGCACTTTGAAAGAACTCCAGAGTTTCCTGGGGTTAGTGAATTATTATCGCCGGTTTGTGGAAAATTTCTCCCAGATAGCGGCACCACTCACAAAACTTACTCGTGGGAAAAGAGATGTGAAGAATACACAACAGCGCGTGGAGTGGAGTGTGGAGGCACACCGTGCGTTTGGTGAGCTTAAACGGAGGTTAGTGGAAGATGTATTGCTAGCTTTTCCTCGCTTTGATAGACCTTTTGTGTTGACTACAGACGCAAGCGGTACGGCGATTGGCGTAGTCTTGCAACAGAAAGAAGATCAAGGGTTACTTCGGCCATTAACTTTTTTCAGCCGTGCTCTAAACAAGGCAGAGTTGAACTATGCTACGATAGAGCAGGAAGCGCTGAGCATTGTTTACGGGTTGAAGGTGAACGGACCGCTTATCTTGGGTTATGAAATATTGATTCAGACCGATCATCGACCACTTACTTGGTTGTTTAATGTAAATGCGGCTTCAGGGAGGATTGCAAGATGACAAATCCAGGTAGCCGAATATGACATCCAGGTTGAATATTTACCAGGGCAACAGAATGTCGTAGCGGATGCTCTATCCCGTTTGAGAACAACTCAGTCTAGTGATGAAGATGAAGTTGCACTACTTGTGAGTTCAAGCACTGTGGAAATAGACACAATAGATTGGAATGTCACTGAGATAAGGCGACAGCAAGATGCACACCCAGTTTGGGGTAGATTAAAGAGTTATTTGTGGAATGAGACTACGGAGGTACCAAAATTGCCAGCAAAGTTAGACTGCTTTCATTTGTTGCCAGACGGTTTGCTCTATAAGAAGGAGAGTCGGTCATTTGGCATAGGGGAAGTATTCCAAATTGTAGTCCCAGAAGATAGCGTTCATTCTGCACTTAGACTTGCTCATTGCTTACCGTTATCTGGTCATGGTGGAACCAAGATTACTTTAACTCGCGCGAGACGGTTTGCATACTGGCCTCAGTTGGAGAGAGATGTCGCGGAATTTTGCAAACAGTGTACCCAGTGTATACGTTCGAAGCGTTCGAGGGATGCCTCAGACCCGCTTCTCCATTTCCCCGATGTCACTGCCCCATGGGTCAGGTGTCACATGGATTTGATTGGTCCACTAAATAGATCAGAGGAAGGGCATTATTATGTCTTAACTTTCATTGATGCGATGACTCGATTTGTCGTTGCGGAACCATTAAAGTCTAAGTCTGCCGAAGAGGTGGCTAGAGTGTTTGTGGAGCGAGTCATTTGTGTTTACGGAACTCCACAACAATTAGTCACGGATCGGGGAACTGAATTTGTTAACAAGGCGTTTCAGGAATTGGCACGGTTGTTGCATATGAAGCATGTGAACATTACTCCTTATCACCCATCCTCTAATGGATTGGTGGAGAGGGCAAATGGCACCATCATACAAATAATACGAACTATGGTAGATCAGGACGCTAATCACTGGCATAGAATGGTACCAGTTGCGATGATGGCTTATAACTATGGATATAATCGGACTATCCGTGATTCCCCTTACTTCTTGCTGTTTCTCAGGGACCCACAGGTGCCTTATCATGTAGTGCAGGACCCATCTTTGAAGCTCAGCCTTGAGGATATACCTAATTTATTTGCCGCCATGGCAACAAAGGTTTTCGAAAGATGCCATGACTTTCTCGATCGTGCGAGCACAGAGAACGAGAACAGAAGGGCAAAGCGATGTATAATGAAACCACTTATGGTAGGGGACCGTGTCTATGTGAAGACTGTTCCTGCCAGGGGGGTGGCAAGGAAATTGCAACCTTTGTTTTCAGGACCCTATCGTGTAGTTGATCGGGTAAATGATGTTGTTATCAAGGTTCGTCCTATAAAAGGGGGGAAAGTAACCACTTTTCACAATGACAGGGTGAAGGTGGTCAAGGAGGAGTGTATTACGAAAAAGCAAAATCGTAATGCAAGAATGGCTTATCCTATTCATGAAGGTGGAGAGACTGGGGATGAAGGGTAAGGTGCAGGTGAAGAAATAAATGAGGAAGAAGGTATTCCAGGGCCTGTAATTGACTTCAGTTTGCCTCTTCCACAAGTAAGTCAGGCTACAGGTAATGTTGGAACTGGCAACTCGGCGGATTAGCTGCCAGCCGCCACTGAGTCAGGGCCAGTTACCACTCCCTCACTCCACACCACACCTCACACTCCACCACCTTGTAGATACAGTCTGCGGTCACATTCTAGTGTCCCAGACTACCCGTTGTGTATGGATAGACCTATTGAGTATCAGACTGCACAAGCAGAGGCACCTGGTGTGGCTGAAACACAGACTGAAGTGACTAAGGACAACACAGGAGACATGTAGTTTTTACTAAGTGAATAAATGTTAGTCAGGTGAACTAGTGGTTATAGTTTTACAAATCTCTTGCAGATGATTGCTTGGGTTTGGGTGAGTCCATCCCAACTGGAATCGATAGGACTACGAGTGGAGACACCTGCCAACTTGGGATTGGTGTTTTCACCTGCGGGTCATTTGATGATTGCAGGAAATAACTATGTAGTCCCAGTTGTACTTAATAAGGAGGAGTTGTTCCAACCTTTACGTGTTGCTAGCGACTTGAGTGATGCCATTTTGTGGAATATAGGCCACATGGATAATGGCAGCACTCTAGTTGCTTCATTACGGAATACTGTGCATGCCTTTCAAATTGAATTTGATGCTCGCTATCAGGATTTAAGCAGTTATATAGACTATCTCATGTCAGATCATCCATGGAGTCGTCGCTCCAGTAAGGGTTCGATCGACATATTGGGGCAGTTTGCCAATGTTTTGTTTGGAACAGCTACTCAGCAACAGGTTGATGACATTCATGCTAGATTAGGGAGCCTTGAGACGATGTCAGAGAAGGAGAGGTCAGTATTAAATGTTCATTCCAAGGTATTGAATAGTACAATCAGAAACATGTCACACATGCAGGCAGCACTGTTGAAGATACAGAAGGCTGCAAATATTTCTTACAGTATCATACTATTGTATTCATTGAAGACCTTAGAGTTGGAGAATGAAGTAAAGATGTATGAGGCTTTGTTTAACCTTCAACTCGCCCTGTCTGACATCATAGCTGATCATTTTAGAATAAAGTTGGGTATTCAGGAAATGCTCCAGGCTAGGCTGAGTCTAGATATTGTCCCTAACGAAATCTTGTTGGAATTATTGGGGAATATCTCACTCAAGGAGCCGGGTCTACTTTTCCCAGCGAGGCCAGAATATCTAGCACTGTATCGTGACATCATCAAAGTTGTACCTCGAGGTTACATGTCAGCTGTGTGCTTTCACTTACTAATGCCAGTGTTGGGTGAACCTTCTGATGTATTTGACATCTTTAGGATCACCTCACTTCCTTACTGTGTGCCTGCTACGGAGGTCTACGTGAGAGTACTTCACCAGTATAACTTCCTTGCTTTCACGGAAGACCGCCTCCATTATGTGCTGTTTCAAGATTTCGCCAGTTGCAGGGACCACCAGGACTTGGTGATCTGTGAACCTTTGGGATCCGTCTATCATGTCGCGACCCCATCTTGTGAGTGATTCTTTTCTCAACAGAAACAATGCCACTAAGCTCTGTAGGAAAGAAATCTTAACTTCATTCAATCCAGTTTTTGTGAAGCTGAAAAATTACTGGTGCTACTCTACAGCCCAACCTTTGTATTTCACGTTGAAGTGCGCGGTGAACCGTATAAGAAAAACCGTGAAAGTTGTTAAGGGAGTAGGGAAATTGGTCTTGGGAGATGGCTGTAGTGCCCACAGTGAAGCCTTGACCCTTCCTGTTTATGCAACTCTTACTGTAGAAACTAAGCTCACTGTTTACCCCCATCTCCTAAACCTCAGTATCTCACTCACACATGCTGAACTTACAGCTATCAAGGGCTTACCCACTTTAGGACCTAACCTTAACATTACTCCTCTGTTTCTCGATGACCTCCTTAAATATCAAAGTCAGTTGCAGTTGATTGAACCTCTCAAACCCTTCGGTTCCTTCACCTTTTTCTGGTACTATGTCCATGCTGGAATAGCTCTCTTTCTGGTCCTCCTGTCCACATATATCCTTTATAAGTGTTACACTACTGGCTGTGGGTGTACATGTTGCAGACTTGAGTCCATACTCAGACGTCGACGTGCACGGAACCCCGCCATGCCCTACTCACGACGAGGACGTGTGACATCATCTTTGGGGGGAGAAATGTCGGGAAGCCGACAAGCATCCCCTCAGGCAGATGTAAGCAGACACGCAGCTGTTGCAGGTGTGGAGGCAAGTACACCTGCTGGACGTGAGTTTAGAGTGAAACACGGACAGAAGAGAAAGAGTAGAGAATTCGATGTTGATTCTATGTATAGCTGCGGACAATAAATAGGGAGGTGGAGTAAGGAAAGGAGGTTGAGAGAAAGTAATAAATGGAAGGAGGGGAGAGATAGAGAGAGGAGTAATGATGGTGTTGGTTAGTTGTTTATACAGACAAGTGTTGGCTAGGCAGTTCAGACCGTGAGAGCGTGTGCTGACTACGAAGCTTTGCGGTGTGGAAACCAAGCTGACGCGGCAATTTTGCTAGGGCCTCTACCTTGGATGACGAGGGTGACGTGTGGATGAGGGCGGTGGATGAGTGGGTGAGGCCATCACCCACCTCGCAACCATGTGACCTGCTGGTAAACATCAGTAACCCTTGAGGCCAGAATGGGGCACAGACCTCAGTCGGAACTGGAGGCTGAGCAGAGCCCTGTGTGACATCGTGATGGGAGGACGCAGCTCGATGTAGCCTGGTGGGAGACACGTCGCGAGGGACGTCGCTGTGTAGCCGAGAGTGAAGGTTCCAGAGGGACGACATGAGAGTGCTTCTCTTAGTAGTGAGTAAAAGTACATGCTTGTGGTAATTACGGGTACAACTGGCTAACAGTGCTATTATATTTGTCTGTCGTCTGGGACTGGTAAAAAGGACTCCTAGTTAGAAACGGAAGGAGCAAAGTCTTTAAATGTTTAAATGTGTTTTTCTTGTATTAATGTAATAGTGTAACTTTATATATATAAGTGAATAAAGAGAGTGCTTTACTTATAACAGCACTAGTAATTATTATAGGATTATACATATAAGATTGCTTTTAAAGCATAGAACTTTTATAAAGGCTTTGATTTATTAATGTGTTAGTAAAAAAGTGAATTTAAAGTGAACTGAGTGTAGATGTCTTAGTGCGGTTTTCAAGCACGGAACTTTATATCAAGTGAAATGAGGTAGGAAATACCTCAGAATTTAATGTATATATTTTGTGAATACTTTTTTTGTAATTAAAGCCTAGAAAAGCCATATCATTCTTTCACTTCTTCCAGTTCCCAGTTCTAAGTACATGTGTGTAGTGGCATATAGTGAAGCCACAAGTCGCGCGTTGCCGGTGTCTGGGTGATTTCACGCTACCACGGTGTTAAATGCGGGAGGATAATATTCCCGAGATAAATATCATTTCGACACCTAGGCAGCGGTGCGACACTTCGCTTGTTCGAGATAGCATAGCGGTACATGGGTCTACGACTGGGCTGAGGATCAGCTACTTTAATATGAGCAGGAGGGCCACTGCTAAGTCCTAACTCACTTTTGTCGAGAATAAAGAGAGGGTCGTGCTTAAGGATTAACTGTGTTAAGTCTTCTTGCTGGGCTTCTATAATTAGCTCTTTCAACCTCTGAACACATGTCCCGCTTTGTCTGACTTGATCATTTTCTGGGAGAAGGTCATCGTAAATTTTAGTGACATTAACCCTACCAGGAGGTGGATTATCTATTCTCGTATAATCCAAAAATTGTGCCCTTACGAAACACCTTCTCCTTCTTAGTTGCAATAGTGAGTGGAAAGTGGATGGAATTCTCAGAACTGACTTTGACTAAATAAGGGTGACTGCTATGACTGACCCTAGGGTGAGGATAAATAATTAGGTTACTGCCCGGATCTTCTTTTACAGGGACGGGCATAAACTTAGACTGATATGGGTCTACTTTTATGGTGGTAAGCAGATTGATTTGCGAGAAGGATCGTGATAGGTTGGAGGGTTCGACTGGGTCAGCCTTCATTCTTTCAACTATTTCCTTTGTTGGCGAATCTGATTCACAACATAAAGGGCGCCTTCCCATAACATGACTCTCTTTGCTCTATCCCACATGAGAGGAGCCTGAGCTAGTACAATGCAACCTGGGAGTAGATCTATATTGATATAAGAGGTTGGCACTACCGAGAACCATTGTTTATGGATCTTCTCATCTCCGACCCCAGTTTCTGCCTGCAGCATTCCTAATATTCTCAAAGGGGCGCCTGTGACTCCTTGTAAACAGGGCGGGTTTCTCCGTGTATTTACTTCTCCCCTGATTCACTGGACAGCTGATTCCTTAATTAGAGTGTAGTTACTCCAGGTATCAACTATAGCTTCTACTATGTTTCCATTTACCACTACACTAATGGTGCGGAATGTATGACCACCGGTTAGTCATAATTTCTGGGGTGGATGTTGCGAATCTTTCGATTTGGAGTCATTTCGTTCTGGAGGTTTATAATTACTCCCGGGACACCTGCGGTCTCCACGACGATATCCGGGTCTGCGGCAGTCAAAACAATGTGATGCGGCCAAACAGTGGACAAAATATTTACCGCTAGATGTTCTGGAGTTGCTAGGCTGCCCTTTATTCACTCGCACTAGGCTAGATTTGAGCTCGCGGACCTAGCGTTTTATCTCTTCTATTTCATCTTTCAGTCTATCTTGACTCGAGTGATCTATCTTGTTCACCGAGATGGACGGCAACTATCGATCCTCTAGTTTCCTTCCCTTGACGATATTCTCGGCGGGTACCGCATTGACNGTCTAGGAATCCCTCGAGTTTTTCTCGCGACTGGAGAGGTAAGCCATATTACAGCTTCCGTTTGATTGCTTTGTCGCGGTTGGGGAACTTTTCATTAGGGAATTTATGCTCTATCGCCGTATGCTTGCAGATGTAAAGGTGTGTGAAGGCCTGGGGTGACTCTATCCAATCATAATACATTGATTCTAATTCCTGCCAAGCCCGATGAATACTGACTTCGATGGCAAACTCCGTTCGAAGAAATTCCTTAAGTGCTGGCCATAAGATTACTTGGTGTTTTGTCTTCTTATGAATAAAAATGGCAAGTTCAGGGTTTCCTCTCCCATTCACAATCTGCATGC
>JAGKTI010019194.1:2223-17163 GCA_018397915.1 Birgus latro | reverse complement strand
GCCCAGGTCTCACTACCATACAGCATCACACTCCTAACACATGCTGCGTACAAAGACCCCTTAGCACGTAAGGAGAGTCCTCTCAATGTCAGGAGAGGCAACAGCTCCCTGAACTTCTTCCAACCACTTCTCACCCTGGCAACCGAGCTAACTCCAGCCCCACCTCCGGCACATAACATGTCTCCCAAATAACGAAACTCCTCCACACACTCAAGAGACTCGCTTGCAAGTTCAACCCTCTCACACCTAACAATCTCCACCTGCTCTCCCCGACACGCCGCACACATGAAATCAGCATCATCTCGCAGTCTACCTCTAAAACATCTCTTGTGCACCCACTTATCACAAACACTACACAAGATGGAATTACTTCCCACACCCTTGTAGCAAACTGCACACGGCCACTCTCCCTCTCCTCTGATTGTACCGCCACCAACCCTAGATTTTATCACTTTTGTTTTATCTGCATTTACCCTTAAGCCCTTGTACCCCATACCATCTCTCCACTTCTTAAATCTTTCCTCCGCCTGCTTTTCATTCTCTGCAATTAACACCAAATCATCAGCATACAACATCTCCCATGGGAGTCCATCTCTGAAGTCACGTGACAGGGCTTCAAGCACCATGATAAACAACAAGGGACTCAAAACTGACCCCTGATGCACACCAACATTCACGGAAAACTCATCACTCAAAGCTCCATTCACTCTTACCTGGGTGCGAGCACCCATGTACAGTCACGCTCCCTAATTTAGACCCACCCCGAGCCAAACCGAGAGCTGAGGGAGGCAGTAGCCACGGCTCTTAAACGAACGCGTTTACTAGCCACCCCCCTCAACCCCTCAATCCCCCCCCCTCCCTCTTGCATCCAACATTCATTCTCTACCTTACTGCATTCCTTTCCACCCTCACCTCTTATGAAACAATCATTTACTGAAAAAGACAATGCTGGACAGTATTAGACAGTAGATTTTAGAAAACATAGGGCATAAAAAAAGATAAGACCCGATTATATTATTTTTCTTAATAAATAAACGCGTTCGTTTAACAGCTGTGGCTACTGCCTCCCTCATCTCTGGGCTTGGGTCGGGGTAGGTCTAAATTAGGAAGCGTGACTGTACATGGCCATAACCACCCTAACCAGCCATTCTTCCAACCCTAGCTTTCTCATTGCCCACTTCACCACCTCTCTAGGGACTCTGTCAAAGGCCTTTTCCAAATCGACAAAAACAAAATACAATTCCCTTTTCTTTCCAATATATTTTTCCTGAAGCTGTGGTCCCCCTGCCTGGCATAAACCCAAACTGCATCTGCACATAAATTCATACCAAATAAATGAAATAAATACGTAATTTAAAGTGGCTTGAATTAGCCAAAACGTCGTGAAATGTGAAACGTTGAAATGTGAAGTTAAGAATCAGTGGGAAAAAATAGATGGTTGTTCCAGTCGGACAGGTACCTACCCTATCACAGAGTACTATAACACCAAACAGGCCCTACCCAAAATTAAATGAGTGTTTACTAGTTCCTTATACATCCTAACACAATAAACATGACCTGAAAAGACATTAAAAGTGTAACAAAGGCCATTGAAAGGCCAAACCCTCGAATGCAGCCAACACGGTTTGTTTTGATCACGTGATTCGCTGTACTGTTTTTCCACACTCCACAGGGCTGAATTTGTAAGTTAAACATTTACATTACTGTTCTGGTAAGTTTATGTGGAAGTTAAAATACTATTAACCTGCCGAGTCCCATCGACGTACAGTGTACGTTGCTACTTTTTTCCACGGACAGACCCAACGACGTACATCGTACGTCACATAATTGCAAGGCCCATTGTGTGCACATTTTTCAACATTTGTGGGTGATTTTTGGTAGGCATATGTGGGAGACCTTCCTCTACCTGCTGTCAAGCGGGGATACTGCCTGGCCCCTCTTAACCCCCCCTTCCCCCCCTCCCCCACACACTGCAATTCACCTGTTAGCAGCAACCTAGCCAGTAAAGGTATGTTGCCCCACGGTCTCTCTAATGACAAAATTCACGATGAAAGTGATTTCTGAGGTGGAGGACAAAGAAACAAAGAAGCTAGAGGTAGAAACAAACAAAAGTGATGAGGTGGTAATGTCATAAAGGAAGGTGCCATATATTGGGGTTCTGGGTAAGTGAACAGTGCTTATAAATGCCTATATTATTGAGTGAAAACCATTATAGACTTTTACTACACATAAATTCATACCAAATAAATGAAATAAATACGTAATTTAAAGTGGCTTGAATTAGTCAACCCTTCCATAGTTCGTTTTCTTAGCCAGGTACGCTGAAAAAGAAGGATAACGTAAGGTTGAGTGACACCTGTATCAACATTTTTTTACCTCAGGATCGCGATTTCACTATGAATTTTCGATGTTTCTCGCCAAAAGCGAAGGTTCCAGTCAAAAAACAAAAAGTCGAAAATCGGTCGGGATCTGGGGGTAGGCTAGGTAAAAAAACGGTCGGGACTTGGCGGGTTAAATAACGTTAAAGCAAGAAATAAAGTCTCATAACCAGTTTACCTGATAGCCATTGGGATGTTGACTGGATTAGTTGATCTTTTAAGATTTGTGGTAGTGCTATTCCAAAGGACTGAATTTCTAAGTTCATCATTTACATTACTGTTCTGGTAAGTTTATGTGCAAGTTAAAATACTATTAAATAACGTTAAAGCAAGAAATAAAGTCTCATAACCAGTTTACCTGATAGCCATTGGGTTGTTGACTGGATTAGTTGTTCTTTTAAGATTTGTGGTAGTGCTTTTCCATAGGACTGAATTTTCTAAGTTCAATATTTATGTTACTGTTCTTGTAAGTACAGTAATCCCTCTATTATTTGGATGTCCAATACTCGGACACCCTCACTGTTCGGATATCGTGGGCTGCCCAACCCCCAAAATGCCAAAAAATTCGAAAAAAATCGAAAAATTTCGAATTTTTTGGACCGCGTCAAGTTGAATTTCCTGCACGCGCTGATCTGTTGTGTTTACGCGCATCGCGCCTGTCTGTCGGTCCCCATTTCCCACTCAGTTTCTGCCTCGTGAACAGCTCCGACAATGGCAGCCGAAGTGATTGCTTTTGTGGTGATACGCTACCTCCTACAGTGCTTGATGCTGCTTTTCACCTTCTTCATCATGTGTGTGATAATGGCCCTGCCACCTGAGGAGAGGAAGAAAGTGGTTCTGACTCTGGAGAAGAAGAGGGAAGGGTATTGGAAAAGATGGACGCCGGGTGGCCGACATCACGGATTCGTCGTGAATTCAGTCTCCCTCGCTCCACCTTGTTTGATATCAAGAAGTCCCGAGACAAACTACAGCAGTACACGGCTGATTTCGCTTCGAAGACCAGACGAAACGTGGAGAGGAAGGTGCTGTTTTCTTTACTCCTAAGTATGCTGAGATTGAATAAATTCTCCAGGACTCGTCACTAAACCACACGGGAATTTACTGTTATGTACAGTGAAGTGAAGTGATGTGATGCAAGGTATGCAAAAGAAAACGTTCTGGAAAGTGCTTGTGAGAAGTGCTGGTGAGTGTAAAGTGCACTGGAAGTGCTAGGGTGTGTCAGGTGCAAGGTCTTGCTGTCAGAGTCTGAGATGATCGAGCGTCTTATACATCAGTACGGCGGCAACATTCTGGTAAGTACCCTAACTTCATCAAAATTCCTTGTTTTGTTCTTTCCATATCATTAATCTCATGCATAAACTGTGTGAAAGATGATTTCCATAAAGATTTTCATGCCTAACCTGTTTTCATCATGCTGTAAATGTGTTAAAAAATTGCCAAAAATGTTAATCATAATTTCCTGCTTGCAATTTAATTTTTTCATGCATGGTTCTTAAGTGCACCAGCTATGAAAAAGGTGAAAGGCAGTGAATTTCATGTCCGGTCATAACCTAACCTAACCTATTCTAACCTAACCTAACCTATGCTTACCATAAAGAATTTCATGCCTAACCTGTTTTCATCATGCTGTAAATGTGTTTAAAAATTACCCTAAATGTTAATCATAATTTCCTTCTTGCAATTTAATTTTTTCATGCATGATTTTTAAGTGCACCAGCTATGAAAAAGGTGAATGGCAGTGAATTTCATGTTCGATCATAACCTGACCTAACCTAACCTATCCTAACCTAACCTAACCTAAGCTATCCTATCCTAACCTAACCTAACCTAACCTTTGCTTACCATAAAGAATTTCATGCCTAACCTGTTTTCATCATGCTGTAAATGTGTTTAAAAATTACCCTAAATGTTAATCACAATTTCCTGCTTGCAGTTTAATTTTTTCATGCATGGTTTTTAAGTGCACCAGCTATGAAAAAGGTGAAAGGCAGTGAATTTCATGTTCGGTCATAACCTAACTTAACGTAACCTAACCTAACCTAACCTAACCATTTTTCTGGTAGCAATTTACATCATTTACTGTATTTGATGCATTGTATCCAATAATTTAGAGCATAAAATGTGAGAAAAGATGATTTTCATGTCAGATACTTACTTATACTATGCTGGCAAGTTCTGAGCACCTATGCCTCACTCACCTCTAAATCATCATTTTTTGGTTAAAATTCAATTAATTCATGCTTTGTGTGCATTATTTATGTGAAAAAGGACCTAAATAAGTGCTATACATGTCCACTAGGGAGGTAGGAAGGTAGATTTCTGATTTAGGTTAGGTTGGGGTAGGGTCATGAATGACCAGTGCTGGAGCTTCAGGGCCCAATATCCGGACAAAACCAATATTCCGACATGCCTTTGGCTGTATTACATCGGATATTGGAGGGATTACTGTATATGTGCAAGTTTAAATACTATTAAATAACGTTAAAGCAAGAAATAAAGTCGTATAAGCAGTTTATCTGATAGCTGTTGGAATATTGAGTTTAGTAGTCTTAGATCAGCTGAGCTACCAAAACAGTGAGGATGGCAGATGCTGCAAGGTCATGTACTGATTGAAGACATTTAATTGATAGTGTTTCTATGCTCAAGTGTCAACAAAACTCACATTTAACACATTAATAATCATTCTTATATATATGCACTTGTATTATGGAGCTGAAGTAGTCGCCATCTTCTTTTTTTACAAACAGGAGAGCATATACTTCGTCTGCTGAGTGTCGGCTGCCGGCTGGGAGCATCAAGGTTAGGGGGAAAATGACAAAGTTTGTGACATGTTGAAAACATTTTTCTTTCACGAAAAATGAAGCGTTGAAGTAAAATTCATCGTAATATGATGACTTGCTGTACAAGAATATGAAGAAAGGAAGAAAGGAACTTTGAAAAAGGTGTAATTGACAAATGTAAGGATGAACCCATATTGTTTTATAGATCTGTCAATGGCAAATTGAAGCAAAAGGAAGGAATCACCAAACTGAAAGTAGGAGAGGTCTACAAGGATGTAATGCAAGCTGAATTAATGAATAAATGTTTCCAATCGGTTTTCACTAAGGAAAGGGAGTTTGTGGAGGGGGAGGGAGTGATTAGAAATATAGAGATAAAAGATATAAAAGTGGAAGTGCAGGAAGTGTATAAATTACTGGAAACTCAAGATGTAAGGAAAGCCCCAGGACCAGATGGAATCTCTAATTGGGTACTGAAGCAATGTAGAGAACAACTGGCAAATGACAAAGTTTGTGACATGTTGAAAACTTTTTTCTTTCGCGAAAAATGAAGCGTTGAAGTAAAATTCATCGAAATATGAGGACTTACTGAACAAGAATATGCAGAGAGGAAGAAAGGAACTTTGAAAAATGTGTAATTGACAAATGTAACTGTTAGTGTGTGTGCGCACGCACACATCTGCTAAGTCACGAGTGATGACGTCATCGGAACGTTCCTGTGGTATGCAACCGGGACCCTTGGCAGTTCACGTCGTGACGCCGGTGAGTGTGGTTGTCTAGTTCCAACACTGGTAGCAGAGCGTAGTTCGAGAACGGCATCGTGTTCGACCAAGTGGCCTCCAAAACTGGGAAATGATTCTACATATGAGAGCTGGAAAAAAGACACTGGCATTTGGTGCGAACTAACGGACCTTTCAGCAGAAACACAAGCTTTAGCTATTCATCTGTCATTGTCTGGGAGAGCGAGGGTGGCGTCTTCGCAGATTGAAACAGATGTTCTGAAGCAGAAGGATGGTGTTCAGACCCTGCTGAAAAAATTAGACGGTTTATTTCTCGTGGACAAAGGACGTCGACAGTTTGCAGCGTTTTATGAGCTATACAACTTCAGAAGAGCCAGTGATATGAACATTCGGGAGTTCGTGACAGAATTTGAGCATGTTTACTTCAAATTTACCAAGCAGGACATGGAACTGCCAAATTCTGTGATGGCTTTTATGCTCTTAACTGCATGCAAACTTTCAGACAGTGAACGACAACTAGTGATGTCCACGATAACTGAGGTGACATACGAAAATATGAAATCTGCCCTGAATCGTATTTTTGCTGGTGAAATTGGCAGGCAGAACGAGGCATCGTTGTCTGCCAGGGAGATGAAAGACAAACCAGTATTTTGGAGTGACGAAGTTGAGGGTGACGAAACGCTTTATGCTAGAGGTACTCGACGAGGACGGAGAATGTTGCGGGGTGGTGCAATACGTGATCGACGTCGGGGTAGGGGCCAATTTTCAACCGTATCTGCTAGAATTCCCCAACGCTCATCCACCGGCAGGAGGCAGAACCCACTTGGACCTGACGGAAAGGTATCGAGGTGTTAAGTATGTGATTCTAGATTTCATTGGGCACGTGACTGTCCGAATGTAGACGAAAACGACAGGAGTCGGGAAGAAAATTCTGAAACAGTGCATCTGTCGATGTTTATGGGCTATGCGGATGAAGCCGCTAGTAGAGGTAAGTCACAGACTCTAGTAGAAGAATCTAAGGGATGTGCTCTTCTAGACACAGGGTGTTCTACAACTGTGTGTGGAGTTGAATGGGTCAACTGCTATCTAAGTGAGCTTACTGATTATGAACGTGATGCTGTAAGAGAAGAAGCGTCATCCTCAGTGTTTACTTTTGCTGATGGTGTCACAGTTTCCTCCCTCAGACGTGTTACTCTTCCCTGCTACATTGGAAACATGCGTGATACTATCGTGACTGATGTTGTGGACTGCAATATTCCCTTGCTGTTGAGTAGACGTTCCATGAAAAAAGCAAAAATGTTGATTAACCTTGGAACTGACCAGGTCAAAATTTGTGGAACTATCATTGATTTAAAGTCCTCATCTTCAGGCCATTACTTACTTCCAATTTCCTTATGACTAGATCGTAAATTTTGTGAAACAATCATGTTGGCAACTCGTGGGGGTGATGTAGAAAAAACCGCTTTGAAGCTTCACAGGCAATTTGGACACCCTACATCGGCAAAACTAATTAAACTGATCACAGATGCGGGAAGTAAAAGTTCAAAACTGGAACAGGCTGTCAAGGCTGTATCTGATGCTTGTACAGTCTGTTGCAGATTTAAGAAAGCCAAGCCCCGACCCGTAGTCAGTTTGCCCATTGCGTCTAAGTTTAATGAAGCCATAGCCATGGATTTAAAAGCTTGGGGAAAGCATTATTTCTTAGTCCTTGTTGATTTGGCGACCAGGTATTGTAATGCGATAGTAATCGCAGGTAAGGGTGCGCCCACCATTATCAAAGGAATATTTCGGAGCTGGATTGTTGTGTTTGGCACACCTAGAAAAATTCTTACAGACAATGGCTGTGAATTCAATAATGCAGAAATGCGAGCATCGGGAGAGGCCTTCAATATCAAGATCATGACAACGTCTGCAGAGAGTCCTTGGAGCAACGGAGTCTGTGAGCGTCAAAATGCAGTCATTGGTGACATTGTTAGGAAGGTAATGGCTGATAGCCAGTGTGAATTGGATGTGGCCTTGGCATGGGCAGTATCGGCAAGAAATGCTCTCACCAACTACTCAGGCTTTTCTCCTAACCAACTTGTTTTTGGTCAAACCCCTAGTCTGCCTAATGTGTACGCAAATGATCCTCCAGCCTTGGAACCTTCATCACCATCGAAAATTGTGAGAGACAACTTGAACACTCTTCATTTAGCTAGACAAGAGTTTATAAAGACCGAATCAGATGAACGCTTGGCTAGGGCTCAGCGGCACAATGTACGTTCGAGTGACCTAAATGACATCCGGAATGGAGATGAAGTCTTCTACAAAAGAAATGACAGTCATGAGTAGCACGGTCCTGGAATTGTAATAGGCAGAGATGGGAAACAAATTCTGGTGAGACACGGCGGTGTATACATGCGAGTGCACGTATGTCGTCTGGCGCGAGCGCCAGAGCAAGATACTACAGTTGAAAGTGATGTCAGCAGTGATGAGAAGAAAAATGTTGTCCAGGAGAAGCCTAATGATGATCCTACGCAAGTGTTGAATGACTATCCACCAGATGACGAGTCGGAAGATGGTGTGGTCCCAATCGATGAGCCTCCCACAGTTTCTGTTCCGACTAATCAGCTTCCCAAAGTTTCTGTTGGTCAGCGTATAAAGGGAATACATTCAGAAAGTGGAGAGTTGGTGTCGGGCAGGTAAAGCCACTGGAAAGTACAAACACTGCTATAATTTGAAGAGGGACTCTGATGGCAGCATTGATTGGATAGATTTGGAGAAGGATCTTAGCGAATGGGAAGTGGTTGATGATGACACAGAAATGCTTGTTCTTTTCAACTCTGAAGCTGTATTATGTGCTAAGGAAAATGAAATTACAAATTGGCAGAATAATGATGTGTATGAGGAAGTAGATGATGTTGGGCAAGGTGCCATAACGGTTCGATGGATTGTGACAGAAAAACTGAAAAATGGAAAGCCTATTGTTAAGGCCCACTTAGTCACCAGAGGATTTGAGGAAGACACAGTGGATCTCCGAAAAGACTCGCCTACTTGTTCAAAGGAAGCAGTGCGTTTGGCACTTTCTTTGGCCTCCACCAACCAGTGGGATTGCCACACTATGGACGTGAAAGCTGCCTACCTGCAAGGTAACGACATTGAGGGAGTTGTTCATTTACGTCCTCCGCCTGAATATGCAAATGTTAAGTTATGGAGACTAAACAAAACTGTTTACGGCCTTTGTGATGCTGCTAGGCATTGGTATCTGCGCTTAAAAGATCAGTTGTTGAGTCTCGGAGCTAAAGTATCATCACTGGATTCAGCGCTGTTCTCTTGGAGCGATGGTGGCAAAGTCGAAGGCATTGTATGCATCTACGTCAACGACTTCCTTTGGGCTGGTACACATGAGTTTGAACATCAAGTGATAAATCAGTTGAGTCAAATATTCCTCATCGGCAGTTCAGAATCAAAAGCCTTCAAATATGTTGGTCTCAATGTCATCTCCAACATCGATGGCAGCATAACGCTTGACCAATTCCAGTATGCTTCATCCTTGAAACCAGTCACGCTGAGTAAACATCGTGCAGCAGTAAAATCAGGGGAGCTGTCCGAGTCTGAGAAAATGGAGTACCGAGCATTAATTGGGCAACTCAATTGGATTGCCACATACACTCGGCCAGATATTGCCTTTGATGTGTGTGAGTTGAGCGTGAATAGGAACCGAGCTACCGTAGCGGATTTGCTTAGACTCAATAAGGTGATCTCAAGGGTAAAGACTGACAACATGAAGCTATACATTCCAAGAATGGGGCCGATAGAGGACTGTCATATAGAGTGCTTTTCGGATGCCTCATTTGCCAACCTTGTAGGCAATGGATCTCAGGGAAGTTTTGTGATCTTCCTACAAGATGCTAGTGAGGCAAGATGTCCTTTATTTTGGCAGACAAGGAAGATCAGGAGGGTCATCAAATCTACCTTATCTGCTGAGGCGTTGGCGCTGCTTGATGTGCTGAAACTGCTGTATATCTCTCCAACATATTGCGTGAGGTTTCTGGATGTGGAAAGATCAAAATAAAGTGTTTCGTCGACAAGAGTCTGGTGGACGCCCTTTACTCCTGTAAGAGCGTAGAAGACAGGAGATTGCGCATTGATATTGCTGTGTTGCGGGACATGTTGGAGCGGGGGAAGATTGATGAGGTATCCTGGGTGGATACATCACAACAACTGGCTGATTGTCTCACCAAGAAAGGTGCCTCGACCGAGCGATTGCGTGCAGCAGTCAGCCGAGACTAGAAAGTTTATAATGCTTTAAGAGACATCACATATCTGTATGTGGTCACAGACTGGATCTTGATAGTAATTAAACAAAAGTGTATGTATTGGATACATAGTGTGTATCGGGTGTTGATGGTACTCGCACAAAAGTCTATGTATTGGATACATAGTGTGTATCAGACGCAAATAAACCATCCAGCTTCGTCCTTGGAATCTTCTGTCAAATTAAGAAGAGAGGACGAGAGTGTTAGTGTGTGTGCGCACGCACACATCTGCTAAGTCACGAGTGATGACGTCATCGGAAGGTTCCTGTGGTATGCAATCGGGAGCCTTGGCAGTTCACGTCGTGACGCCGGTGAGTGTGGTTGTCTAGTTCCAACAGTAAGGATGAACCCAAATTGTTTTATAGATTTGTCAATGGCAAATTGAAGCAAAAGGAAGGAATCACCAAATTGAAAGTATAAGCAGAGGTCTACAAGGATGTAATGCAAGCTGAAATAATGAACAAATGTTTCTAATCGGTGGGAGGGAGTGATTAGAAATATAGTGATAAAAGATATAAAGGTGGAAGTGCAGGAAGTGTATAAATTACTGGAAACTCAAGATGTAAGGAAAGCCCCAGGACCAGATGGAATCTCTAATTGGGTACTGAAGCAATGCAGAGAACAACTGGCGGATAAGATTCACAGTTAAATTGTGTGTTCTCTGGAAAAGGGGAAAGTGCCTCTGGAATGGAAGGGGGCAAATGTGGTACCAGTTTATAAGGGAGGAAACAAGGAGGAACCCCTGAATTATAGACCTGTGTCCCTATCCAGCATGGTCGCAAAATTGTGTGAGAGAATCCTGAAAGATAGATGGATAAAATATCTGGAAGAGATGAATATTTTGACTGAAAGTCAGTTTGGATTCATAAGTGGAAGGTCATGTGTTTCCAACTTGTTGAGCTTTTACTCAAGAGCGATTGACATGCTGCAGGAGAGAGACGGTTGGGTGGATTGTGTGTACAGTATTTAGATCTGGAGAAGGCCTTCGACAAGGTACCCCATAAGAGACTGATGTGGAAATTAGAGCATATCGGAGGACTGAAGGGAAGCCTCTTGGAATGGATGAGAGACTTTTTGAGTGACAGACAAATGAGGATAGTAATAAAGGACAGGACATCTGGGGTAACAAGTGGTGTCCCACAGGGCTCGGTGTTGGCACCAGTAATGTTCCTGATTTACGTAATTGATATGGTAGATGGAGTGAACAGTTACGCAAGTCTGTTTGCTGATGATGCAAAGATTTTGAGAAAGGTAGAGATTGAAGAGGGCTGCAAAATGCTGTAGGAGGATCTGGATAGGATACATGATTGGAGCCGGATGTGGGAAATGAAATTCAACGCAAAAAAATGTAAAATATTGGAAATGGGTAAAAGTACCAAGAGGCCAGCATTGAATTATTTAATGGGTAATGAACCAGTTAGAAAAGCAAGAGAAGAGAAGGATTTGGGAGTGCTGGTCCAGGATAGTTTGTCACCTGAAAATCACATAAATAAGATAGTTTGAGAGACATATAAACTCTTGACCAGTATAAGAGTGGCATTTCATTACATGGATGAGGAGATGATGAAAAAATTGATAGTGGCCTTGATCCACACCAGGTTAGAATATGCAGCAGTAGTGTGGTCCCCACACAAAAAGAAAGATATAACCAAGATTGAGAGAATACAAAGAACAGCAGCCAAGATGGTCCTCAGTCTGGCAGATTTGTCATACATAGAGAGGCTGGAAAGGCTGGATTTGCCTTCCTTAGGGGAAATGAGAGAGATGGGCAACATGATTGCAGTGTTCAGGACCATGATGGGAGTAGATAAAATTGACAGAAAATCTGTTTGTGTGGGATGAGAGAGTAACAAGAGGACACGGAATGAAACTAGAGAAGCCAAGCTGCTTGAAGGACATCAAGAAATATAGCCTTCCCTATAGATGCATAAACCTGTGGAATAGCCTGGACAAAGAGATCGTCCAGTCTAAAAACTTAAATGAGTTTAAAGCAAAATTTGACTCATTGAGAAACAGAGACGAGACCCCACGAATGTAGCTCATTTCCTGTATATCACAACAGAAAAAAAAAAGTGAAACTTGTCTTTGAGCTGCTTCTGTGGTCTTCTTTCATTGGCTCCTTAGTTTCATCATCATCATCATCATCAGGGCTGTATTGTTACTTTTTAGATAACCAATTTTCAGACCCACGTGAAGATCATTACTTCAAGGTAAAGGCACAATTACAAGAGCTATTTACATATGATTGAAGTCATTAGTCATCAACAATAAAGGGGAAAAAAAAAAATTACAGTACTGAAGTTGTCAGCATGGACTGATTGTGTACTACTCACTTCTCAGATACACTCAAATCCAGTAATCATGAATAATAAACAAGTCAGCCAAGCAGTATAATTTGTATGACAGTAAACAGTAATTCACAAGAACTGAACTCACATCATTATCTTACCCATTTACGTCAACACATAGTGTCTTCACATACCATAAGAGCCGAATTTTCTCCATTAAAGACCGTCAGTTCATAAAATTCGGGCACAAAGCCTTCCCCCCCCTCCCCCACACACACACTCGTTGCACCACAGGTGAAAACACGAATTTTACTACTCCTTCATCATTACCTTTTTATTTCCCCCAACAAAGAAACTATCCGGATCGTAAACACACCCGACTCATTGTATCTATCTGATCTTTTTTTTTTTTTTTTTTTTTTGCAAGGAAGAAGGAACCAAAGCCGCACACCATACGCCACTTCATCCATCAACTTTAAATTTTCCTTTGAAGTAAATGCTTTTCTTGTGTTCATAGCACTTTCAGGGTGCTAAGTGCTTAGGTATACTATACAGTACTGAAGTTGTCATCATGGACTGATTGCGTACTTCTCACTTCTCAGTTACAAACAAATGCATTAATCATGAATAATAGTAACTCGGCCATGCAGAATAATTCATATGATAGTATACAGTAATTCACAAGAACTAAACTCACATCATTATCGTACCTAACTATTTGCACCAGCACGTAGTGTCTTCACATACCATAAGAGCCGAATTTTCTCTACTAAAGACCGTACGTTCATACCAAAATTTGGACACGAAGCCTCCCCCCCCCACACACACACACATACACACACTCGTTGTACCACAGGCAAAAATACAAATTTTACTACTCCTTGTGTGGTAGGTGGTGGCGACCATCATCCACTCACTTGATATAGTGCTGCCTACTTCTTCCTTAGCTTTTATCATTCTTTTTCTGTGCCTGCCCTCCTTTCTTCCTATTTCTCCCATCTTTCCTGTCACTTCTTATTGCTTTTCTTTCCTTTACAGGTGGCATTACATTGAGTGACAAGCCAAATGGTTTCCTGTAAGCCAAGAAACCATTTACAACACTGGGTGGTAACCATATAACCAAACCATACGTGCTCCCTACGTGTCAACAAGTGGGTTGGTGAAGGGTTAGTGCCCCTCCCCGTAAAAAAAAAAAAAACTCAAAGTCAAATGGCCACCCCTTACGGGATTATGGTGTCTGGCAATAGATAGATAGATAGACTACTCCTTCATCATTAACTTTTTTTTTCCCCTCCCAACTAAGAAACTATCCACGTTGTAAACACACCCAACTCATTGTATCCATCTGATAGTTTGCGCACCGTTCATCACTTCATCCAACAACTTTAAATTTTCCTTTGGAATAAATGCTTTTCTTGTGTTCATAGCACTTTCAGGGTGCTGAGTCCTTAGGCATAACTAAGGTTAGTTTGGAACCACGTGCTCAGTTCTGAGAGGGAATGAGGAGCAAGGAAATAAGGAAATAAACGCTTCTCATCACAGCGACGATCCACGGAACACTGAAGCAGGCTGTGGGCTGGCTATCCAGGATGCACCCAGACATTTCCCACAAAATAACTGGTAATCGAGTGACTCCAAATGTTATTATGGAAACTGGGTACCTATTCTAATTTATCGTTATTGCTGAAAACATTGTTGAAATCGTTATTGGCAAGATCCTACTGTAGCTTTGAATAAATAGTTTCTTTGTAGTACCCTTATATTGTTTGTTATTTATTTTTTAATACAGTAGTCCCTCATTTATCCAGACGCTCAGTACTGTATCCAGACGTGTTCATTATCCGGACCCTGGACCTTGGCTCTATTAAACCATTATCCAAATTTACTTTCTATTATCCTGATGTAAAAGTCCCCCAGATCTTCGGCCGGCCAGCCAACATGTTAAAAAACATTAGGTATCGTAGGCTGTAACCCACAACCATAGCTAAAATGTCCATCCGCCCCTGTACTGAATAGTCAAAGCCATGCACTTGTCCGATCACTCTCAGCGAACCTCCAGCACCTGAGCAATACAACTGTAACCCGCAAGTGGTGTCAAAACGTCTGTACACATCCCCACCGAATGTCCAATGTCGCACGCCCACCAGGCTAAGTATTTCCCAACCGTTACCTCCATCGAACACAGACCACAAGCTACGAGTACATGTTAGGTGACAGCAGCCATCCGCCTGTCTAACATCCAATGTTGCCTGGTCACTGGGACACACACACACACACACACACACACACACACACACACACACACACACACACACACGCACACACCCATCCCCTTGCTCAAGGGGGACAGTAACCACCCACTTCGTCAGTGAAACTTTTCGCAACCTGAGCGAGGCGCAAACTCCCGTCTACCAGATGGCAAGCGAGAACGCTACCACTGTGTGTGTGTGTGTGTGTGT
>JAGKTI010019193.1:0-17163 GCA_018397915.1 Birgus latro | reverse complement strand
CCCTTAACCCTTAAGTCACACTTAATGACCTCGTCCCATGTCTTTCTTGGTCTACCCCTCCCAACCCCTCCCCCAGTATTAACACCTCTCACCCTCTGTACCCAATTATCATCCCCCATCCTCTCCACATGTCCAAACCACCTCAGCCTACCTCTCCTCATCACAACACCAATACACTCCAGTCCCATCCTACCTCTCAACTCTTCCATCGTAAACCCAGCCCCCCCAAGCCTTGCATGCAGGGACGCACTGCACATCCACCTAATCATTGTCATTTTTGTACGTTTAAACTTGTGAATATCCTCTTCCTTTACTGCCCATGTGTCACTACCATACAGCATCACACTCCTAACACATGCTGCATACAAAGACCCCTTAGCACGTAAGGAGAGTCCTCTCAATGTCAGGAGAGGCAACAGCTCCCTGAACTTCTTCCAACCACTTCTCACCCTAGCAACCGAGCTAACTCCAGCCCCACCTCCGGCACATAACATGACTCCCAAATAACAAAACTCCTCCACACACTCAAGAGACTCAGCTGCAAGTTCAACCCTCTCACGTCTAACAATCTCCACCTGCTCTCCCCGACATGCCGCACACATGAAATCAGCATCATCTCGCAGTGTACCTCTAATTGATAGTGACAAGTTATGTGACTCTTAGTCCTGAAAGTCCCACTCCTGCCTTGGCATGTGGGGAGCCTCTTATCCACCCATTCACATATCCACCCACTCACCCATCCAGCACTCACCCTTCCCAGCCACCTGTGCGACCCACCAAGCACACCAATCTCGGCCATCAGCCCTGCCCACCCATGAATGCCATCCACCAAACTCATCTAACAATGCCACCCAACACATCTACCTACCCTGAACCCACCAACCCAGCCACCCACACAGAGCACTCTGTCCACACTGTCTTCTCAGCCACCCAGGTGACCCACAGTGTCACCACACACCTTGACGTCCCACACGTTCCAATGACCTGTCATGCCCACCAACCATGGCCACCCACCCTCCCTGACGACGAGTGCCACCCACCTTGCTCACCGAACAATGCCATCCATGACATCAACCCACCCAGCCATCCCACCATACCCACCCATCTCTCTCTGAGTTCAGTGTAACTGAGGTGATTTCTAGTTCCTCACGCTATGCATGTAACATTTGTGACAGAGCATATGGTCTACTAGAGTCACTTACAAGATATCACAGAGCTACATTAGTAAGGTACTAGGATGCCTATTTACAGTATAAAATTATGCTAGTTTTCTCCCATTCGTAAGCTGTGTATGGGAAATATGTTTAAAAAAATGTCACATGCGTTACTCCTGAAGTACTTCCACTTGGAGGTCGTACTACAGTCTGACCACAAGATGTATGTAAACAATCCTAGTGGCAATTACAACTCAAATAGATGCTATTTCAATAAAAGCCAATGGCAGCATTCCAAATACATAATCATTTCAGTGCTGGTAAGATCACTAATTTCAGCATGAATTTTCATCAGTGACATGGTATGACTTTTTTTTAATGCCTCACTTGCATTAGACAGTTTAGAAACTATTTCTGTCCAGATTTGTAGAATTCAGTGTTTAAGCTTTAAAATGGTATGTAATTTTCATATTTTTGATCAGTGCTGAAATTGACACTAAAAGTTGACATTTGTATGGAATGACCATGATTTGGCCATATGGAGAAGATGGAAACAGAGCCTAAAGAGGAGAGTGTACATAAGTAAGGTTCAGTGGGGGGGGGGAGAAGACCGAGGATGAGATGGAGGGATGGAATGGAGAGCAGTGGCATGCTCAGAAGGGCAGGGGCTCAGTTGAGCAAGGGGGCACTTCCGTAGCATTTTTCTAAATGAAGTCTGCAATGCCTTATAGGCTATATACTGTATATGTATCTCAAAGGCTTTTGATTGAGCCTGGCATATATCATTAATTTCCAAACTGCCCTCTTACAGTTTCTATCTGTACCTTCATCTATAGCTTCCTCTCTGGTCATTCTGTAGCTGCTGTTGTAGACGGCCACTGTTCTTCCAGATCTATCAACGGTGGTTTTCCACAGGGCTCTCTCCTATCACCAACTCTCTCCCTTCTATTCATCACTGACCTTCTAAGCTGTACATCCAACCCCATCCACTCATATGCTGATGATTCCACCCTTCATCTTTCCATTTGGTTTCTGCAATGTCCATCTCGGCAGTTACTTCAACAAACAAGGGATGAGGTTATGACACACCTAATGTCTGACTTGGCTCGTATTTCTGACTAGGGTAAAATAATCATGTTTTTAATGCATCAAAGACTCGGTTCTTACACTTAACCTGAAAAAATATTCCACAAGAGTGTCACGAATTTTTTACATTGTAACGTTGTTGAGTGAGTCGTGACATAGTCCCATAAATTTGAATTGTCTGTTGGCGCGGTAGCCGTTACACGCCGGCGCGCGCACCTCCCACGCTCGTCGCGCCGCCGATTCAAATCAGTTTTAGTTTGTCTGTAGACACGGCGCGACGCGGGACGCCTCTCTAGGCTCTGTGCTTTTCTAGCGTTTTCAGATTTCAGCTTGTATTGGCGTGTCTCCTGCAGCCCCACCCACTTTGGTGATCGTCACAGCAGCTCTGTTTCATCCATACCGATCAGTATTTTCTGGTTTTTCCCTAGGCTAAGCTTTTTGAAATATTTAGCCGTTATCTGAGTGTTTGAGCGAGTGAGTGCATTCCTTACTTGATTTGAATTTCATGTAACGTAAATTCATTTCTTTGTAATTAATAAATTCACAGTTCTTTTCTTGAGCTTTGTTAAAGTTTGTTAACTGTGTTTGATTACTCCACTCTATTATTTAATACAGTTTGCTACTCTGCGTTAGCACAACTTTTAAATTAAATCACGGCCGGTACTTAGGCCAGCTTTGACATCACTTTTAAATCCGCTGTGCTAGCTAGGAGTTTGGCTCAGCCAAGAGCCTGTTATTATTATTATTATAATTTTTTTTGATTGTTGGTGGGGGGAGAAGAAACTTTCTCGTAGGCCAACGGTACAATATTGCAGCTCAATAGAGTGTCTAGTTCTCTGCTGCGTGCCGTTGAGGAAGTTTGTAATTCTCGACCCTAGAGAATTGACATAGCACACTTAGCTATACATTGTATACCAATTATACAGTATTTCATTATTTCTTGGGAATACTTAAATTTCCCCTGACATCTGGCGACACGCCAGAGTAAAAATCTCATTTTCCCCTGACAAAGAGTACCCACTAATATTTAATAATATCCAGCTCAATCCTGGATCATCCTTGAACATGCTTGGGGTTTCATTCTCTCAAAACTTATCTTTGAAAGATCATGTTACATCTCTTGTAAAATCTGCTTCCAAGAGATTAGGTGTGCTTAAGCCGACTCTGTGCCTTCTTTACCCTTGCACAGTTGTTGACTCTACATGGGTTTTATTCGCCCGTGTACAGTACAACGCTCATGTGTGGGGAGGCTCCCCACATAAAGCTCATCTCAGTAGGGTGGAGTCAAAGGCTTTTCGTCTCATTAACTTTGGCTCCCTTCAACCGGTCTCTTCGCTGCACAGTTGCATCTTTATCTCTTTTGTATCGCTGCTTCGATGGTCACTACTCCTTTGAACTGTCTGCTTGCATCCCTCCATCTCTACGACAGGTGCGTAGCACCCGTCTAGCAACAAACTTTCATCCTTTTTCTATCCAACTCTCTAATGCAAGAGTTAGAACTGTTACTCCCAGTCCTTGATTTATGGAACAGGTCAGCTCTGGAACTGTCTCCTTCTGTCTGTATTTCCTACTTCCTGTGATCACCAGTCTTTCAAACGCAGTGAGTCCAGGCATCTCGAAATGAACGGATCTTGAATTTTGCTATCTTTTATATTGTTTTTGTTTTTTTCTTGGGGGGAATGGTTTGTGGACTCCTGGTCTTTGGTTCCTTCTTCCTTGCATTAAAAAAAGAAAAAAAGAAAAAATACAAAGAAAAATGTTAGAATTGCATGTGGTAAGTATACATATTTGAATATTATTAAATTCAGTGCATTATTTTTATATATAAAGCTGATTAAAGGAAATGAAAATGTGCTGTAGAAAAGGCATGTTTTTTTATTGCAAGATTTTCAAAAGATATGAAGATGCTGAAATATTGGAGTGTATTTACAATTATTCAGTTTTACTTATATGGACTTTAGTCTCACTCATCATGTTTTGGGAATTCATCATTGGAGGACAAAGCAAAATATACAAAAAGAGAGACAAGAAAAATATAAAAAAGTTTGGTTTCCCTAATAGGGCAGTTGAACAGTGGAATGAACTACCAAGGCAAGGAGCAAACCGTTCCTTACAAGAAAAAACAAAAACAATAAAAAAGAAATTCAAATTCAAGATCTGCTCATTTCGAGATGCCAGGACACACTGTGTTTGAAAGACAGATCATAGGATGTAGGAAATCCAGACAGAGGGAGTCAGTTCCAGAACTGTCCTGTTGCTTAAATGAAGGACTGGGAGTGACGGTTAACCGTGTGTGCATCATAGTTCAAATACTTTAATTTATATGCCATTTTATAAAATACACAACTGAAGTACTTACACCATACTTGCCATATTGTTATCACTCACTCTAAGGCTAAATCACGTAAAAAATCAAACTAATTAATATCAAAGTTTATAACTAAGTGTTGGACATGTGGGAAGGAGGATCCAGGCCTGTACCCTGGCAGTGGGGGGTGTACCCCTCACCTTCCTCTTGTCTCGTCCCTCTACCCCATTACGTTACATAAACATATAACAGAGGAGCTAGTTGGAGAAGAACAAGGGGGATTTAGGAAGGGAAAAAGCTGTGTAGATCAGATATTTTTTCTAAAATGTTTTGTGGAGAAGTATCTAGAGAAGGGAAAGAAAGTGTATGCTGCCTTCATGGACTTGGAGAAAGCATATGACAGAGTGGATAGGTAAGGAATGTGGAAGGTATTAAGAATATATGGACTGGATGGGAAATTGTTGAGTGCTGTGAAGAGTATGTACAGGGGAGCTAGGGCTACGGTGTGGGTAGATGGTGAGCTGAGTGAGTTCTTTGATCTGAATGTGGAACTGAAACAGGGATGTGTGATGTCTGCATGGCTGTTTAATATAATCATGGATGGAGTTGTAAAGGAGGTGCAACGTAGGGCAGTGGATGTGGGTGTGGCTTTAATAAATGAGGGTGAGGTGTGGAAGATTCCAGTGTTGCTGTTTGATGATGATACAGTATTGTTGAATGAAGATGAATGGGAGTTGCATGGTTTGGTGAATGAGGAATCTTCAGGTTAATGTAAACATGAGTAAAGTTATGGTGCTTGAGAGGAATGATGTCACAGAATGCACAGTGAGGTTGGATGGCGAGGATATGGAGAATGTGAGTGCATTCAAGTACTTGGGTAGTGTGATGAGTAAAGATGGAAGCTTGGGGGATGAAGTGCTTGAAAGGGTACGGCAGGGAACGAAGGTTGTTGGTTCACTGAAAGCAGTGATGAGAAATAGGGAATTGAGTATGGAAGTCAAGAAGTCACTGCATAATAGTATTGCGATCCCTACCCTGACTTATGAAAGCAAGGCATGGACCTTGCTAGAGGGTAACAAGTCAAGAGTGAGAGCAGTGGAAATGAGTTACTTGAGAGGAGCATGTGGAGTGACATGGAAGGACAGGTTGACGAACGAAGAAGTAAAGGAACGTTGTGGAGTGGACGTGGATGTGGTTGAGAAGATTAGGAGAAATAC
Organism: Birgus latro; assembly: GCA_018397915.1. Taxonomy (NCBI): domain Eukaryota; kingdom Metazoa; phylum Arthropoda; class Malacostraca; order Decapoda; family Coenobitidae; genus Birgus; species Birgus latro. The sequence goes on along the minus strand of JAGKTI010019193.1, from coordinate 11,398 downwards.
ACTGAGGTGGTTTGGACATGTGGAGAGAATGGAGTATGAAAGACTGACTAAGAGGGTATATGCAGGTGGGGTGGAGGGAGGAGAAGACCGAGGATGAGATGGAGGGATGGAGTTGAAAGGTGTATGAGGGAGGGGGGAGTGATCTGGGGGGAGGGCAGTCAAATGGTGGGTGACGGAGCGACTTGGAGGCATTTTGTCTGCAGCCACCCTTTGCAGGATTAGGACGTCGGGCTATAGATAGGTAGATAGATTATAACTAAAACAAAAGGGTAAACAGGTAAATATCACTTCCAGTCCACCATCGCTTTCCCTCAGCTCGCACTGTATTGCCATAACCGCCACCCTTAGCATTTGTGGTCCCCAGCGTTGCTGTGCAAAACACACTTACTGTTAATGCAAGAAACAACAGCCCACAAGAGCAATCCATGCTTATAAGCATCATAACCATGTTCCTTTCATTATTCCAAGTTTTAAACCAGTTATTATGTTGGGTGGTAACATATAACCAGACAGTGGGGTGATGTGGAGTATGCTGTGATTGCCCCTGTTAACTTGGTGGAGAGATGCAAATGCGGCATCCATCCAGAAACCAAGCCTCGTCACTTTCCACTCCTCCCTGTCATGAAGTGCAATCCTCTGCAAAGAAACACTGATTCATTGCACAGGATGGCCCTGCAGAGGTGATTGCCTGCCCACACTTGATGTGTCTTCTTGGCCAGACAGACTGGGGTTGATCAACATATCATCAGTAATAGTTGTTGGATGCAAGGAAATAACAGAGGAAATAGTTGGAGAAGAACAGGGAGGTTTTAGGAAGAGAAGAGGTTGCATAGATCAGATATTCATTCATAGATCTTTCGTGGAAAAGTTTGTAGAGAAAGGAAAGAAGTTGTAAGTGGCCTTCATGGATTTGGAGAAAGCTTATGACAGAGGTAGATAGAAAAGGAATGTGGAAAATATTAAGAATATAGTAAAACTTCGATATAACGGACTTCAGTAGACTGGAATTCGCTTTTATTGGACTCAAGTAGCTACTGGACTAAACTCCTATATATCGGAAAAAGTCCGACATAGCCAGAATCAGTCCGGACTGCCTGACAACTTGAGCTATGTTCACCACAATAAGACAAGTAAAAGACATGTTTTTCAGTGCACAGTACAGTATTATTATACCATTTGATGAGATGGAGGGATGGAGTGGAGAGGTATATGAGAGAGGGGGGTGTGAGTTGGGAGTGTGGTAGTGAAATGGCAGGGGACAGAGTGACATGGAGGCGATTTGTTTGTGGCCACCCCATTCTGGATTGAGGCGTCTGGCAATAGATAGATAGATAGATAGATTAATGTAGTGAAGGTAAAACACAGTACAATACTGCAATGGTGGTGAAAACTACCAATACAATCCGGACTAATGTCTGATATATCGGAAAAAGTCCGGATTAGCAGGGGTCCGGATGTCGCTTTTATCGGAAAATCGCATATTTTGGACTGGCCTGAGCCCCGATTAGTCTGTTATAGTGAGGTCTTACTGTATATGGCATAAATGTAAAGATGTTGAATGCCTTGAAGAGTATGTATGAGGGGGGCTAAGGCTGCATTGCATGTGGATAGTGAATTGAGTTAATTTTTCTGTTGGAATGTTGGATTGAAACAGGAAAGTGTCATGTCTCCATAGTTGTTCAGTCTGTATATAGATGGGGTTATAAAAGAGATACGAGTAAGACAGTGGATGTTGGAGCGGCTTTAGAGAGGGCAGTGTTTGGAATCTCCCTGTACCATTGTTTGCAGATGATGCTGTGTTGTTAACCCCTTAACTGCAATGTTCGTTTTAAAAGGACTTATTGACAGACTGCAACATTCCTTTTAAAATCCACAATTTTGTTTCAAAAGCTGCGGCCTTTATTCTGCCTCGAATACTTTATGTATTCAGCTTCCCACACATGGGATTGCCAGTTCATAATTTTAGCTTCTGGCTGACTGCATTTTTCACACAAATGAGGCTAGTTTGCTACAGCGACACAAAAACACCAAAAATGATGTTGCTTCCACTTATCTCTACGGCAACGTAGGAGCATCTAGACAATCACCAAAGTGCTGATAGGCGGTGGCTCAATCGGTAGAGAGGTGGCTTGCAGTCCTGACGGACCCAGGTTCGAATCCTCACTGGGGCAGGGAACAGTTTTAGGATTCGGATCTCATTAAATCAGGCTTTACTGATCTACCAGAAGACCCGCCGACATGTCATAAAAATACCCCCGCTAATATGGAATGGAATGCTGGTGATAGGGAGAGCTGGAGCTCCTTTCACTAGCTACCTAATCATCCTCCCTTGCTGACCTTTTCAGTGTGACAGTAACATGGAGAGTAGACCAGCATACTCTCCCAAACATTTCCTCTAACTATCATATGCACTACGCCACAGGCACTTTACATATCACGCAACGTACCCCACTACGTTACAGGGGTTGACGCCAGCAAGGGCATGCGGCCAGAAAACTTTGCCCCCGCTACCTAGTGGCGGACTTTCGGGGGGAGGTTTGACAGGGGTTCCACCGGCATAGATCACGGGTCCGGGGCGAGATGGGGCTCGAACCCGTGCTAGAGGGTACAGGGCATTGCGGTTCCCAGGCTGCCACTTCCGCTCAGTAGAGAGGGGCCCGAACCTGGGAGTAGCGCCCCAGGAGGCTGCCCTATCAGTGGGTGTATAATGGCGGGGCAGTTGCAGTGCCAAGGCGCACTTGGAGGGTGTCCCTGCAGGTGTTCTGGCAGGGTGCCCCGAGGCCACTACCACAGCCACTAGTAAGCTGGTGGGCTAGGGGTCCCAGATCCATTGCCTGGACCTAGGACTGTGCAGTGCGGCTGGGCCTTTGGAATGTTTACCCCCCTTTATCTTACCGACTATGACAAAGTACAATAACAAGCATGAAAGCAAGCCTGAGGACAGCAAATCATCCAGGGGGTTTAGGGTGGGCTCATGGAATGTGGGAAGTTTGAGGGGAAGAGCGGGGGAAGTTGTTGAGGCATTTAGTAGGAGGTGGGTGGATGTGGCTTGTTTGCAGGAAGTCCGGTACAGGGGTGGATCAGCCAGAAAGATTGCTGGGAAGGATTGCTACTATAAGCTGTTTTGGCAGGGGGGAACTGACGGATATGGGGGTGTGGGTGTGTTGGTTGCGGAGAAATGGGTGGAGTATGTTATGAATGTCTTGAGAGTCAGTGATAGGATAATAGTTTTGAAAATTTTGATCGGACGGGTGATTGTTTCAGTTATATCAGCATATGCTCGACAGGTGGGATTGGATGACGCAGAGAAGGATAGATTTTGGGATGATTTAATACGTGTAGTAAGTGGTATGGGTGATGATGAGGTAGTGGTTCTGGGAGGGGATTTAAATGGTCATGTTGGTGAAGCAGCTCAAGGTTATGAAGGAGTCCATGGAGGATGTGCATATGGTGTGAGGAATGTGGAAGGGGAAAGAATACTCGAGTTTGGGGAGGCTATGGACATGATTGTGTGCAACACACATTTTAGAAAAAGAGTGAGTAGATTGATTACGTACGAGTCCGGGGGAAATAGTAGTCATATAGATTATTTTCTGGTCAGGAGGGTCGATAGGAGATTAGTGAGGGATGTTAAAGTTATAGGAAGCGAGGAATGTGTGCAGCAGCACAAACTGTTGATTTGTGACATGGTGCTTAAGGAACGAATGACGAGAAGGAGGACATATGTACCTAGGAGGAAAATATGGAAGCTGGGAAACCAATCAGTAAGGGATGCCTTTTATAGTGAGATGAGGAGAGTGGTGGCTGAACAGAAAGCCGTAGATAGAGACGTTAATGAACAGTATAGAGCCCTTAAGAACAACCTCTTGAGAGTTACCGATGCAATATGCGGTTGGACAAGAGGCCCACCAAGACATAAAGTAACTTGGTGGTGGGATGAGGGTGTAGAAGCTGCAGTTAAGGAGAAAAGAAGGCTTTTTCGGGAATGGAAGAAGGGTGGTAACAGGGAGGAGTACTTGGCTGCCAAGCGCAGGGCTAGAAGAGAGGTATACAGGGCGAAGTCTGAGTCACAGAGTCTTTTACTTGATAATGTAAATCATGAAGGAAGGAAAAATATGGTTTTTAGGGTGGCAAATCAGGTGAAGAGCGATAATCGGGACATTGTAGGTGAGCAGTGTGTGAAGAATGATGAAGGAAGGGTAGTGGTGAACAGTGAGGATATTAAAGATGCATGGAGAGAGCATTATAGCCGGTTGTTGAATGAGGAGTTTGATTGGGATAGGGAAGGTTTGGAGCCAGCTGAACCGGTGTTTGGGCCTTGGCCTTTGATTGACACTGCTACTGTGAGTGAGGCAATAGGCATGATGCGGGTGGGGAAGGCAGCAGGTGTGTCTGGGTTGACTGCTGAAATGTTGAAGGCCTCAGGAGATATTGGGGTGAGGTTAGTCACTGACCTGATAAATATGATTATATATGAGTGTGTGGTCCCAGAGTGTAATTGTAAATGTGTACAAAGGGAAGGGTGATGCACTGGAAAGGGGAAATTACAGAGGTATAAAGCTCTTAGATCAGATAATGAAAGTAATGGAGAGAGTTCTAGAAGGTATGATTAGAGAAAGAGTGAATATTGATGAGATGCAATTTGGGTTTATGCCAGGCAGGGGGACCACTGATGCCATATTCATTGTTTGACAGCTTCAGGAAAAATATATTGGCAAGAAAAGGGAATTGTATTTTGTTTTTGTTGATTTGGAAAAGGCCTTTGACAGAGTCCCTAGAGAGGTGGTGAAGTGGGCAATGAGAAAGCTGGGGTTGGAAGAGTGGCTGGTTAGGGTGGTTATGGCCATGTACGTGGGTGCTCGCACCCAGGTAAGAGTGAATGGAGTTTTGAGTGATGAGTTTCCCGTGAATGTTGGTGTGCATCAGGGGTCAGTTTTGAGTCCCTTGTTGTTTATCATGGTGCTCGAAGCCCTCTCACGTGACTTCAGAGATGGACTCCCATGGGAGATGTTGTATGCTGATGATTTGGTGTTGATTGCTGAGAATGAAGGGGAGGCTGAGGATAGATTTAAGAAGTGGAGAGATGGTATGGGGTACAAGGGCTTAAGGGTAAATGCAGATAAAACAAAAGTGATGATATCTAGGGTTGGTGGCGGTACAATCAGAGGAGAGGGAGAGTGGCCATGTGCAGTTTGCCACATGGGTGTGGGAAGTAATTCCATCTTGTGCAGTGTTTGTGACAGATGGGTGCACAAGAGATGTAGTGGTATTAGAGGTAGACTGCGAGATAATGCTGATTTCATGTGTGCGGTGTGTCGGGGAGAGCAGGTGGAGATTGTTAGGCGTGAGTGGGTTGAATTTGCAGGTGAGTCTCTTGAGTGTGTGGAGGAGTTTTGTTATTTGGGAGACATGTTATGTGCCGGAGGTGGGGCTGGAGTTAGCTCGGTTGCTAGAGTGAGAAGTGGTTGGAAGAAGTTCAGGGAGCTGTTGCCTCTCCTGACATTGAGAGGACTTTCCTTACGTGCTAAGGGGACTTTGTATGTAGCATGTGTTAGGAGTGTGATGCTGTATGGTAGTGAGACCTGGGCAGTAAAGGAAGAGGATATTCGCAGGTTTAAACGTACAGAAATGACAATGATTAGGTGGATGTTCAGTGCGTCCCTGCGTGCAAGGCCTGGGGGGGGCTGGGTTTACGATAGAAGAGTTGAGAGGTAGGATGGGACTGGAGTGTATTGGTGTTGTGATGAGGAGAGGTAGGCTGAGGTGGTTTGGACATGTGGAGAGGATGGGGGATGATAATTGGGTGCAGAGGGTGAGAAGTGTTAATATTGGGGGAGGGGTTGGGAGGGGTAGACCGAGAAAGACATGGGACGAGGTCATTAAACGTGACTTAAGGGTTAAGGGACTGAATAGGGAGGCTGCCAGAGATCGAGCAGCGTGGAGAGCCGCCATTAGGTGACCAAGGCCGACACATGCAAGCATGTTGGAGCCTTCAAAAACGAAAACGAAAACGAATACCAATACACCAGTCCTGTATGAGACAGCCCTAGCATGTATTCAATATGGACGGTGGGTGTTAGCACTGAAGTGGTGACATGTAGAGGTGCATGGTATGTCAGAGGACTGCTGGGCCTTGATAGCAGGCTGTGAAGCCTATGCCCAGAGTCGGACATATTAAAAAAAAAAAAGTAAGTAGAAAGGTATAGCTTTCTTGTGATTGTGCTATTTTTTTTTTCTTGTGTATTGATATGAAAATTATTGAATTGAAAATGGGTGACTTGGGTGGATTGCCACACCATGGGTATCACTTTCACCACCCAGCTGCAGTCAAAGGGTTAAATGAAGATGAAGGGGTACTGCAAGGCTTGGTGAACTAGTTTGGAAGAGTGTGTAAGAAATGGAATCTAAAGGTGAATGTAGGGAAGAGTTTTGGTCTTCAAGAGAAATGAAGTAACTTGATGTACAGTGAGGTTGGATGATGAGGAAATGGAAAATGTGAGTGCATTAAAGTACTCTACCTCTCTTCCTATTTCTCCCATCTTTCCTGTCACTTCTTAGTGCTTTTCTTTCCTCTACAGGTGGCTTTACATTGAATGACAAGCCAAATGGTTTCCTGTAATTTACAATGCTGGGTGGTAACCATATAATCAAACCATACGTGCTCCCTACGTGTCAACAAGTGGGTTGGTGGAGGGTTAGTGCCCCTCCCCGTAAAACAAATAACTCAAAGTCACAGGATTATGGCGTCTGGCAGTAGATAGATAGACAGACTTTGGTAGTGTAATGGGTAAGGATGAAATTTGGATGATGAAGTGCATGAATGGGTACAACAAGGAAGAAAGGTTGCTGGTTCTTTGAAAGCAATGATAAACAGGGAAGTGAACATGGAAGTAAAAAAGTTTCTGAATGACAGTATTGTGATACCATCTTTAATGTACGGAAGTGAAGCTTGGACATTGTTGGAAGGACACAAGTCAAGAATAAGGGCAGTAGAAATGAGTCATTTAAGCGAAGCATGTGGAGTTACGTAGAGAGATAGACTGACAATTGAGGAAGTGAAGGAGCATTGTAGTGTGGATGTGGATGTGTTAGAAAGCATTAGGAGAAATACATTGAGGTGGTGACATGCGGAGGTGTAGGAGGACAACTGGGCCTTGGGATAGGCGACTGCCCCAGAGATATAGGCCCTGAAGCCTTTGCCCAGAGTCGGACACACACACACAAAAAAAAAAATGTGGAGAGGATGGAGAGCGAGAGACTAACAAGGAAAGTGTATGTGAGTGAGTTGGAGGGGGGGAAAGGGAGAGGGAGGCCAAGCGTGAGATGGAGGGATAGTGTGGAGAGGTGTATGGGGGAGGCCAAGGGTGAGATGAAAGGATGGAATGGAGAAGTATATGAGAGAGAGAGAGAGGGGGGGGGGGGGGATGAGCTGGGTGCAGAGCAGTGAAATGACAGGAGACTGGATGACATGGAGGAGTTTTGTTTGTGACCCTCCCTTACTGGATTAAGGTGTCTGGCAATAGATGGATAGATGGATACTCTCTATCTGCACAGTTGCCAATGTCATGAGCCTCAGCACTGCTGTCACTCATCACTGGACATTAGGGCAGCTGTTATTGTCATCTCTGACAAGGAGAGTATGTTTTCACCCCTATTTTTTGTTTGTTAGCAGGATCATTCAAAAACTGAGTGAGAGATTTAGACGAAATTTGGTGGATATTTAGCCCATGTCCAAGGGAACAATTGGTTAACTTTTGGGACTGATCTGGATCGTATTACAGATTCTGGATTCAGAAAACATTTTTTGTGAAACCTTAATCAGTAAAGAGAAAACCTAACCCATTATGAAGAGTGGTTTGGAAATTACATCGCCCTTGTTGGAGAGATATGCTTCACTGCGTACCCTCTAGATATGTGATGCAACCAGCTTCTTCACATCTTGATCGACATTTTCAAATCCAGCTTGCTGCGGCAACTCCATCATTTCCTTCCTTAACTCAGATGCTTAAGGAAATCCTTTGAACTCATACACACACTGAGGCTCTTTTTTTTTTTTTTTTTTTTCTCTCCCAGACTAGTCATTGTAGAGGGGCTGACTTCTTTCCAGGCATTTTGGATGTTGTCTTGACATTTTTTAATATTGAAGACCCCTCTGTAATGCTATTCACAAAGTTTATCATTATTGTCTTTTTTAGGAATCAGCTGTTGAACGGTACACCAAAAGTACTACACTTTAAAAACAGCAATTACTCCCTGGTCCATGAGTTGAATCAGTGAAGTAGTGCTAGAGGGAAGAAACTGAACTTCTGTATTATCACACCTCTGTTTACAGCTTTGTGGATGTCCTGGTGCATTGTCCACAAGCAGAAATACTTTGCTTCTCAAGTTATTTTCTTCACGGTACTTTTAGAAGTAGCATTTCACATTGAACTTGAACTATATATATAGCTGGTCAGCGAGGCTTTCGACTTGGGTTTCTCATAGGTGTGCTTCTTGTAATGACAGATAACAGGCAGCTGGTTCTTTGGTATCCCTTCAAGTGCTTATGGATTTACGTTGGCTTTATTTTTACGTCACTTTTAGCATTCCGTCCCAAATGACGTGTCAGTCTTTTCCTGCTTTAAAACCTGGTGCTGGCTGTTATTCTTATAGAATGTAGTTTCTGGAGGTCATATGTTTCCTGCACAGCCCAGTTTTGTCTTTATTAAAACCTACTTTGCACTGTTACCACCATTCTTAATTATCTCACTTAGCTGTACAGAGGATGCATTTGCTGCTACTGCATTTGCACTTACTGCCATACTCATCACTTTTTTTTATAACAATCATTTAAACCAGCCGCAGTTGGTATTGAAGGATTCGGCAACCCAAGATGCATTCTTGGAAAGTTATTTTTCACACACATCCTTCCACAGTGACGGAGCCTATCTCAGATCACCATTAAGCACAGCAGCATATGGTGCTGAGAGTCACTGATTCCCCATTTGCCTGTAGCCTTGGGACATTCTTTAAAATAGTTCTTACTGTAGACACATAGAGACCCAGAGCACTGCTGATTTCTGATGGCCCTTGACCACTCCCATTCCTCTTATTAATGTCAACTTTAATGGCAAGATAAACTTGTGTCCTTTTCTTTGGAGTCTGGGCTGCTATAGGTCTCTTGCTAGTCATTTTAAAGATAATTAAACTCTAACAGTATAGAGTGCCAACAAAACTATGTACAGTATGGTACCACACATGACACTACACAGAGATCACTTGGATATGACATGAGCTGATAGGCACTGGTGTTAAGTGCCTCTTAATAAAGATTTATCTTAACCCTTTTAGGTCTCCTGGCCATGATTTTGGCTTTATCGGTACGGTTTCATGGCCGTGATCGTGGCTCGCCTATTTGAGCACATCTCAATAATGTGGCGGGAAGCTGCTGAATGTTATCAGTATTTCTCTCGTTATTTATGATACTAATTTCTTAGGTATTGGACAATGCAGTTGACAAGTTATAACACAGATTTATGATTTGAGGTTTGTAGGAGTGTTTATGTCATTCGGATACAGAAATGCATTTATTTATTGCACCACACACCACCTGATGTGCAACTTCTTATCATTATTATGGCTCTTTGTATGGTAAGTAGAGCCCTAATATTAGACAGATGCATATTACTTCCTTATGCATATTATTTTTTTTTTCTAAATTTACAAACCTTTATTTTTGGCTAAAAATTTAATTTTTAGATTGAATGTACTGTATGGACCTATTTTCTACCCAGAAGGGTTACTTATGGAAAATTAGGGTAGTTCAGAGTCATATGAATGATAGTATATGTACTAATGATGAAAATGTGTTTCATGATTCCTGATTTTGAAGTATTCGTACTGCCTGACTTTATACAACCATGTCCCATACATTTGTTGGTGTAGAATTGTTTGTTGTATAAGTTCTTTTCTTGCAGGGGAAGTGGGAGGAGAGGCTCTGAGGACACGCGCATCTATGTCTCCAATATCCCATATGAATACAAATGGCAAGATCTTAAAGATCTCTTTCGCAAAGAAGGTCAGTGTTATTCTGCCGTGCATAGTAGTGTACAGTGTGGCCTCTGAGGCATAGATCTTTACTCTTCAAAGCAGGGAGTTGTCTTATACTTTAGGGGTCATATGTAAGGATCCTAACCAGTTTACACAATTCACAACTCTATAACATTTAAGTTGTCACAGGTTGTTTTATATTTTTTCACTTGACTAATCACTCTAATATGACTGAAGTGTTCTGTAGCTGTAAGCTGAAAAGTACAGGCAAGCAGTCTTACACCTATGTTAATAAGCTGGAAAAGGGACAGAGGATGGCTACATGGATGATATCAAACTTAGAGGAGCAGCTGAAGTTACCAGTCCTGAATAAGAGAAGGGAGAGGAGATTTGATTTGGATGTTTAGAGTTAAACAATTGGAAAATGTGAACAGAGAATATCTTTTTTATGAAAGATGATGGAAGGAGGGCCTGAACGGAAATCAGCCTGTGGATTGCGAGCTACAGCTCGGGTTGGGTCACATTGCGTTGCAAGCCACAGCTCAGGTTGGGTCGCATTGTGAGCCACCTCAGGCTGTGCAGACCTTCCAGTGGCCATGCATCACTGCTAACTACTATCCTACACAAACTCATGGCGCTACGCAAAGATGGAGAGAGAGAGAGAGAGATGTTTTATTTTTCGCCAGATGATGCCCTGGATGTTTTGCTTCAGGTTTATACTAAACAATTTATTTATTTATTTTTTTTCACTACAAAGATGATGCCCTGGCTGTTTATCTTCAAGTTTATAGTAAACAATAACTTTTTTTTTTTCCCACCATGGGGTGGGATAAAAAGGTAATTGTGCAGTCCACGGGTTAAGGAAGAACAGATATCTGAATGCGACTGGGGGGGGGGGGCTATGTTTATGATTGAAGAGATGAAAGGAAGGATGGACCTGGAGTGTATTGATGTTGTGAGGAGGGGTAGATTGAGGTGGTTTGGGCACATGGAGAGGATGGAGGATGACAGTTGGGTGTGGAAAGTGAGAAGTGTTAACGTTGGGGGTAGGGTTGCGAGAGACAGACCAAAATAGACGTGGGACGAGATCACAAAGTGTGACCTTAGGGACATGGAACTGAATAGAGAGGCTGCCAGAAATAAAGCAGTGTGGAGAGCCGCTGTTATGTGACTAACGCTGACTCATGCGAGCATATTGGAGTCTTTATAAACAGTACAAAACGACGCAATATGAATAATATTCCGGTTAGAAAAATAGGTATTTGGAACAGCTTGGAGGAGGTGATGTGAGCAAAGAACATCCACATGTTCAGAATTAGACAGAATATAAATGTGGATGATGAGACAGGACGACATGAACCAAGCACTA
>JAGKTI010019192.1:0-17163 GCA_018397915.1 Birgus latro | reverse complement strand
TGTGTACCCTATATCTCGAGTGTTATCTACAGTAATTATATAGATCTCTGAACATGCGTGACCGCATACTCTATTTACTCCATGTATCATATATCAACATGACTCTATGTGCATCTTATATCAACATACCTGCCCTTGTAACAGTGTATATCACTAGTTTCCACCCCCTTGACATGGTCATATCTTCCCTCAAACCCCTGTATCATGCTTACTCCCTCCCATCCCCTGTATCATAATACCACCCTTCTTCCCCTGTATCATACTCCCTACCTGTACAAATCTCCCGCCTCCCTTAGTCATATGAACCACCCCATATACCTTCTCTCTAGCGTCAGGAGACACCATCTCAACCACCCCTAGGAGTATTGTACCATTCCCCTTATATGTATACGTGTATGTATTATGCCTCCCTCACTGTATACCCCCCACTGTATGCCCCCCCACTGTATGCCCCCCCACTGTATCCAGAATCGCAGCGTAAGCATCATTCCCAGGCTTGCGGGCAGAACTAGAACCGCATGTCCGGGCATTCAGAGGGCTGATATCAGAGAGGCAACACCTATATTTCTGTGATCCTCATTAAAAGGCGTTAATACTTACTCCAGGACTTTCCTTCAACCATCAAGAGAGGGGTGTTACATTTTTGGTAGCAGCGGTGATCGACCCTCGTTTCCAACCGCCTCCTACAATGTTTTAGTGCCACCAACAACTACTAGCTTCACCACCTCTCACGGCCTCGCCCTCTCGCCCTCACTCTCGTGGCGTAATACCAGCTCTGCATACAGGTGTCCAATACCCCTCCCCAGTGCCGTTCTCTACATCGACCACAACCCCACACAGGTTGCGACAATCGACGTCGCAGCCCTCAGCACCTGTTCAGGCACCTGTTCCGACACCTGTTCATCTGCGGTGGCCCTCTCCAGTGTCTGCCGTTCACTCTCTGCATCTGCCACGTCCCTGCCCTCTGCCACATCTGCCACCCACCAGCTTTGCATCTGCCTGTGGCGACATTTGTCCACCCCTCACTGTGCCTCAACATCTGCATTGCATTACACAGTCCCGCCTCTCAACCCTCCTATTCACGTATCGGCTCAAGCCCAGCGAGACGCTCCACCTCTTCCAAGACTCATCCTACATACCTACTACCAGCCTGCCTCTGGCTCTGCCCACCACGTGCCCTCCACGTTCGCCCACCAGCTGATCAACGCCCTCACCTCTCCCCTCCACTTCGTTCTCCATTCAGCTGTGTAACTATATAGTGTATCTTCATCCACCCATCTGACTTTCTATAGAGATTATCCTCCGATTTTCTCTACAGATTGTGTGTTATTGTCATAATTCATCTCCACCCCTCACTCCATCCTCACCTTCACCGCCAGTTTTATTTCTCATCCCCCATCTCACCTACTATTTATTGCAACTACCATTCCATCATCTCCAAACATTTCCATTTCCATTCTCATGGTACATATTCTCATCTTCACCCTGTAGATATATATATCACTCATCATCTCTCATTTTATATTACGTCGCCAGACTACATGTCATACTTTGCATATACGCAACTTACTCCATCCACTCTCAGTCAAGAAACAACCAATGATCACAACCCCCCAGCCGAGGAAGATTCAGTGACTCATTTACGCAGCGGACGCGCGTACCACCGCCCTGCCCCACCACCCACCACTTCATTACTCGCCTCAACACACCCTTCCCATCCGGATACCTCATCCACTACCCCTGTTACTACACTGCCTGATTCTCTCCTTCCTCCCACCACTCTCGTTAATTCTCCTGCCCCAGTTCACCTCTCGTCTCCCTTACACTTAACTACCACTACCTTCTCTCCCTCTCATACCCCCATCACTTCTACACTTCCAACTATTAACCAAACGACCCCTACTCCCCAGTCTATCTATCTCGACGATGCCAATCATCCCAAATTTACCAGCAAGGACTCCACTTAGTCTGTTTATGATTTTCTCAGAGAGGTCGAAACCGACATCCACAATCGGCGGATTACAGATGAAAACCTCAAAGTCTCTTATCTCATGGGTCGCTTACATCAAGGCAAATCGAATATCTGATCCGCGATCCATGCTGGACATTTTGATGTTGTAACAACCTTTGCTGATTTCTGTTAGCAACATTCAAATGCCGCATCTCTCATTGGGTTCACTAATCTCCTCACCCAGATGGATGAGGATTTGCGCGTCCCCTCCAACATGCCAAACTATGCCAAGCAGCCGCTGCCATGAAAGCCACTAGTAACGAGATTTGCCAATTACTTAAAGGCATAAACTGGGTACAGAACGTAAATGGAGCTTCTATGGTTTCACTCGACAACCTTGCAGATTTATTTGGTTACCTGAGATTCCTCCATTGGCTTATTCCTAAACAGAGAGAAACAGCTCTGGTGATCGGTTTCAATCCAGGAGATAAAATTGTTCAGATTACTAAAACCATCCATGAAAGAACAGGTTCAAACCACACGCGTCAGGCCACAGACCAACCCTTGCTCTCTCAGGTCTGTCACACTACCACTTCCCCAGACCAATGCCGTTCTCGTTCAGTCACACAAGGCAAACCTGCCGCAAATCGTTCTCCAACTGCCAGTCGTGATCAATCTAGCGTCTGACAGAACAGACAGTCCTCGATCATTTGCTGGCACTAAGGCACACCTGAACATCGAGCAAACAGTTGCGACCGTAAACACACACGGCCTTACTCCCAAACTAGACGGCGTACGCCTTCCCGTTCGCGTCGCCCTACATGCAGATATCACAAGAATAGTACGACACACACTACCGACGAGTGTCGTTACCTAAATCGCCACCAGTCGGGGGAAGCGCCGCGCCCCTATCGGACCAATATGACGTAGCAACAGAACACCAACTCCCCATCCGCCATGTAGGGCCTGTCACTTCCTCAGGGCTAGTCATTCTAGGACGGAGTAATGACATACCAACGTCGTTCTTCATAGACACCGGATCTATAGTAAACTTGATTTCTGATAACTCTTCAGACATCATTCAATGCCACCGCAATCGCGTCAGTTTCCTTGAACCGCCAAACATTCGCTTATGCGGTGTAGAAGGCTCAGAGTTTAAGGTCAATGGAAGAGTCACCTTAGAAGTACAACTAGACAGCGCCTTGCTCCTTTTCCCAATAGAATTTCATGTTACTAACGACTTGAAATATCCAGCGGATGCCCTTATTGGCTTACCCAGCATGGCACAACACTCCATTGCATTATTACCTGCCTGTAGTAGTATAGACATTTCTGGGTTCCAAGTCTACAGTATGAAATGTCCCCATCCTGTACTGCCAGTAACTTCAGTCGTTCAGTCCCCCCTGACTCTCTCACTCTCTAAGAGTAGAGAACAAGCCGAGCCGTCATCATCATCATCTTCACCCGAGAATACAGAGATCATTCCCTCGCTGACTGAGAGCAAGGAAACACCTGCTGATACATCCTCTCAGCATTCAGAAAAGGCTCTTCCAGCCTCCTCTAACGACAGCACTACAGCTGACTCAGACATGTCTCAGTTACCTACCTCACAGAGTCTAACTGATGTTCTCCAACACGCAGAGACGAGGCATGCAGTAACGAATACGTGCACAATTTTGTTACTGCATGAGTTCACCAAACTCTCTGTTCGTGTTGTAGGTGTGAAAGAAGGAGTGGATGTACTAACACTACCTGAGACGTGTTGTGTGAATGGCTTAACTTATGAGTCAGCCTGGTGCACGATCTTAGAGGACAGTCTATGTTATCTATACTTGCTCAATGTCACGAATGCTCCACTAAAGCTTAAAAGTGGTGTAAAGATTGGAGATTTCCTAGTATACCCAGTGGCCGTAATGGTGTGCCAGGAATCCTCTATCCATGCTGATGATGATAGTCTACCGACCAGAATATGTGCTATTAACTCTATGGGATCTGCTCCGACTCGTTCACCTGACCTGCTCTCAAACCTAACTTGCGAAGATTTTCCACAGCATAAATCTCAACTGCTCGACCTTTTGCACGCTTACAGAAATGTGGTAGCCTTACCCGGAGAACAAATGGGCAAGACAGACTTAGTCAAACATCACGTAGACCTATTGCCAGGAACTCAGCCGATTTACATACCAGCCTATCGGTTACCTCACAGCTTGAGAAAACAGACAGATCAGATGGTACAGCAAATGTTAGTTCAGGACATTATCGAACCCTCCGTCAGTCCATGGAATTGTCCTCTTTTCTTAGTCCCAAAGAAGAACGGCAACTTTAGACCAGTAGTGGACTACCGTAAGGTAAACTCTGTAACCGTTCCCGACCGTTTCCCGTTACCTGTCCTCACAGATTTGCTAGAATCACTCGGTGAAAATAACGTAGTCTTTTCATCTCTAGACCTCCTCAGTGGATACTGGCAGGTCGAAATGGAAAAATCCCCTCGCCCAATTACAGCCTTCAGCACTCCTTCTGGACATTTTCAGTTTAAGAGACTTCCTTTTAGTTTGAGAAATGCTCCTTCAGTATTCATGCGACTTATCCATTCAGTCTTTAGTGGTATGATGGGCCACTCTCTTTTTGCTTACCTAGATGACATCATTGTTGTCAGTAAATCAGTCCCTGACCATTTTGCCAAACTAAAACAAGTATTGGAACGCCTACAGCTAGCAGGCCTGAAAATCAACCTCAGTAAATGTGACTTCCTGAGAAAGAAAATCAACTTTCTAGGCCATGTCATCGACGCACAAGGCATTCATACTAATGACGACAAAACTAAGGCGATCATCAATTTCCCAGAACCTAACACAACCGATGCTGTCAGAAGTTTCCTAGGCCTAAGTGGTTACTATCGAAGATTCATTAAAGACTATGCAAAGATCGCCGCTCCTCTAACCCACTTACTAAGGAAGAATGTATCCTTTGTGTGGTCTAACGATCAGTCCCAGGCTTTTCAAGCGCTAAAGACAGCTCTTGTCAATGCCCCAATTTTAGCATTCCCTGATTATACCAAGCCCTTTCTTCTATGTACAGACGCCTCAGGCGCAGGACTTGGTGCAGTTCTAATGCAACTAGATAAAACATCCAGGAAGCGTGCAATAGCGTATGCTAGTCGCACACTTACCACTGCTGAACGTAAATGCAGTGTCACCGATTTAGAAGCTTTGGCAGTTGTCTGGTCCTTGAAACATTTCAGAGACATAGTATATGGTTATCCAGTGCATATCCAGACAGAACACCTTCCTCTATGTGATTTGTTTAAGGGATGCAACCTCACTGGTAGGTTAGCTAGATGGTCCGTCACCATCCAGGACTTCAATCCCACTTTTCAGTATGCCCCAGGAAAATCGAACGTAGTCGCGGATGCCCTCTCACGTCATGTATCCGCACGTGTCACGTCCCTGCAGCCCAAGGTCACTGACAGCACAACATTAACATCACAGGATGTTCAAAACTCTCAGCGCAAAGATTCCATGTGGTCACAAGTAGTTTATTTCCTTGAATCAGGAGATGCCTCGACCTTACCTGTTCTCCCAGTACCACTAGATGAGTTCATAATCAAAGATGGTCTCTTGTACAGAAAAACATTCCTTACAGGAAAGGATTTGCCAAACAGAGAAGTACACCAACTCGTTGTCCCTACTGACCTGATATCTGCGGTCCTTCACAACGTTCATGATACACCTCACGCATCCCATCCAGATAACGACCGATGCTTGCGCCAAGCACGTCTCGAGTACTATTGGCCAACAATGCGTCGTGATATCAATGCGCACTGTGACTCTTGCATCTCGTGCCATCGCCACAAAGGTTTAACTGGCTTACCTGCACCGCTCTTACAATATCCAATCCTGTCACGCCCATGGGAAACAGTGTCCATCGATCTTCTAAAACTCCCTCTTACAGAATCAGGTGCAGAGTATTTGTTTGTAGCAGTCGACCACTTCTCACGCTACTGTGTCCTCGTCCCCCTCTCAGATAAGACCGCGAAGAATGTTGCATGTGCTTTCGTAGATCACGTAATTTGCCCGTTCAGTACACCACATACCATCCTCACTGACAATGGCACTGAGTTCAACAATAGCCTCCTGGAGGAGATCTGTCGCCGCTTTACAATTAATAAATGCAATGTCATACCTGATCATCCAGCTTCTAATGGACTTGTTGAGTGCCACAATAGAAAAATCTTAGAGTGCCTCAGACACCTAGGCTCCCATAGTTCGACATAGGATGACTGGATTCCCCAAGTGGTATCCTCAATCAATAGCTCCATCAATGCTTCCATTGGCGAATCTCCCTTCTTTGTTCTCTTTGGTTTTGACAAACACCTACCATACACCCTGTTATCCTTAAAGCCAGACCCCATCTATAACATGGATGACTATGTCAAAGTAAAATTAGCCAACTTCCAAACAATCCATCAGTATGTAACATCCAATCTCGCTTCATCTAAGGAGGACATGCTTAAACGTCAACATAAATCTGCCTCTCCTATCACTATCGACGTCGGTGATCTAGTCTATGCTCATTCCCATACGCATACCTCTAAATTGGATGACAAATTTACCGGCCCTCATTGCGTACTGAATAAACAAGCCAACAAGTTCCACATCCAAGACCTCTCCACTACAGACACTAAGTGGGTCCATGCTGACGATTTGAAACGTGCTCCACGGGGCCTAGTGTTGGAAGAATCACTTGCACAACCTACTGCTCTCCCTCCTACTCCCCAAATCCCTCGTCTACCCCATCTACACCTATCCAGTCTCCTTCCTCTCCACCTACACCTACTCATTCATCAATCAATCAGTATCGATCCAAACTGCGTTCCGCCCATCAACCTCTCCAGGAACTCTCCCATTAATTCTCACCTAATCTTCTAGGTATGATGTTAGCGGTCTACCTGCTGGCAGTGCTGACCCTCCTCGGGTCTGGGTCGGGTGAGGACGATGGTGGAGTACGTCCCGGGGCCTTGGTCGGCTCTGGAGGCGAGCCAATGCTGAATGAAGATGTTGTCTCCCTGCGCTACGATCTTGTGCCCCTGGCCGACATAGGCATCGCCCTGCCTGCCTACGCGCACCAGCTCCACAAAATCAAGACCTGCCTCACAGCCCTCATGGGGAAACAGAACCCAAATCAGTATTTATGTCATATTTTCCTCCCACTCTCCTGGCAGTTGCAATACATTTCTCGTAAATTCACTGAGCTCAATGACACTTTCTCTATTCAGCCACCTGTAGGTCGTTCTCGTGTGAAACGAGGTCTCTTTGACCTCGGAGGTGAGATTCTCAGCGGATTGTTTGGCGTCGCTACAGCCCGTGACCTTTCCGGCTTCAAATCTGACCTAGCTCATTTAGCTTCCGCCCTAGAATTTCAACGCCGAGTCATCAAAATCCAACACAATGTTACAGAAGATTACAACCCACCTAAATGAAGTAACTTCCACTCTGAAAAACTTCACCATCTTAAACCAACACCTCTCCAATCTCAACGTTCTTTCTCAGTTCTTTTATCTCAAACTCAACATGGATAATCTCCAACTAGCCATTGACTCTCTACTCTCTCAGGTCACTACCTTGGTCCGTATCCTAGTCGATGCTATTAATGGACGTGTCACTGCAGACTTAGTACCTATCTCAGCTCTCCGCTCTGTGTTAGAATGGGCTCACTCTACTTTCGGTTTATCCCCAGTACTCCCCTACTCCTCTCTCGAATATTACTATCCAGTTCTCGAGGCCACTCTTCTCACGACATCCGTCGTCGTCCATATCCCTCTCCGTTCTGACATCACCTTCAACCTTTTCCACATCATTCCCTTCCCCTTCCTTTACAACAACTCTTTATTGCAAGTCTCTGTTCCTTCAGAATATTTCCTCCTATCCCATGACCATCTTTCAGTTGCCTTCCTTTCTACCACCGACCACCAGCAGTGTTCCTCCCTCACCCCTACCTCTCTTCTCTGTGCTGCCCACCTTTTCGCTATCTTCCCTAGCAGCGCTGCGCCCTGTGAGTCTGTTTTAGTTCGTAACCATTCCATATACTTGGCCTGTTCCTTTGTTCCAGCTCCTGTACTCCCAGTCCACCATGCTCACCACAACCACGTCCAGTACTTCTTCACTGTCCCCATCTCTGTCACCTTCCTGTGTCCTGGTACTTTGGTCCGTTCCGTACCCGCTCGTGGTCTCTACAAAGCACCGGACTATTGTACCGTCAAATCAGAGTCAGTCATCACTTATGCCACTCGCTATCACCAATCAGTCCGTAAACACTCCAATGGCATCTTCCAGCCAATTGACATGCCTTCCAACCTGCCATCTACTAACATTACCGTTATCTCCCCCAACATGGGCATGCTAGCATTCCTCAACGACAGTGACTTCATTATGGATCAATTTTCTCTGGCCCTCATCCGTTCATGGGTTCATCCCACCGTTGTGTTTCTCCCAGTGGTCATCTCTTTCATAGGTTTTCAACTCATAATCTGTGCAGTGCACTGTAGTGTCCATAAAATGGAAAGCAGACTACAGGAAATCAGACTTGCTACTGGCATAGTACGCCCTCCCCAGGATTAAGTGCCCTCCCATTCAGTGACTGCCTGTGCCACCTGATAAATTGCATAACCTGTGGACAGAAAAATTACCACCAGCAAATGTTGACATATCTCTGATACAGTAATGTGTGACGACTAGAAACTAACATAGAAAAAAAAATGAAAGACATGTGTACCCTATATCTCGAGTGTTATCTACAGTACTTATATAGATCTCTGAACATGCGTGACCGCATACTCTATTTACTCCATGTATCATATATCAACATGACTCTATGTGCATCTTATATCAACATACCTGCCCTTGTAACAGTGTATATCACTAGTTTCCACCCCCTTGACATGGTCATATCTTCCCTCAAACCCCTGTATCATGCTTACTCCCTCCCATCCCCTGTATCATAATACCACCCTTCTTCCCCTGTATCATACTCCCTACCTGTACAAATCTCCCGCCTCCCTTAGTCATATGAACCACCCCATATACCTTCTCTCTAGCGTCAGGAGACACCATCTCAACCACCCCTAGGAGTATTGTACCATTCCCCTTATATGTATACGTGTATGTATTATGCCTCCCTCACTGTATACCCCCCACTGTATGCCCCCCCGCCCCCACTGTATCCAGAATCGCAGTGTAAGCATCGTTCCCAGGCTTGCGGGCAGAACTAGAACCGCATGTCCGGGCATTCAGAGGGCTGATATCAGAGAGGCAACACCTATATTTCTGTGATCCTCATTAAAAGGCGTTAATAGTTGCTTCAGGACTTTCCTTCAACCATCAAGAGAGGGGTGTTACAGAAGTATCTGATGAATTCTGCCTTCCTGTCAGTCAGATGAGTGATTATTATTATTACTGTTTTTAAACCCAGAATCAAGGTAACTGAATGAGAGCAGAATCCAAGTTACTATAATTGTCTGTATTTCCATCCTGAATTCGACATTTCCAGAGGTCGAGAGTGGCCATGGAGGCTCGAATGGTGTGGCGCATGATGATGATGCTTTTCGCTTGTAGCTTTAGATTGATTGCATTCTGCGTTTCGAAGATGTCCACCAGGTAAGCTAGAGATGGCAGAAAGCCTTCAGACTGGAATTTGTCGTGGAGATCTGCCTTCTGCTGTGAATCTTGAAGTATTGCTACTTCTCGCAGTTCAAAAAGTCGTCCAAGCATGTTTTGTATTTTTTCATAATCATCTTTATATTAGCCACGCTCTTGTTAAGAGAAATACAATTGTATTTAGAGGAATTCCTACTTTTTCCCCTGGGCTCGCGCCCCCCATGGAATTTACTCATGCCCCCCTAGGGGGGCGCGCCCCCCAGGTTAAGAACCTCTGGTCTAGAGACTCTAGACCTTGGGTCTTTTGTTTATCTTCCCTACTGTATGTTTTACATAACACTCATTTTTTGTGTCCAGGATCTGCACAGTAGTAACATAGACTAGACATATCTCCCCAACTGTGATCTTCGGATGACTTCCCATACTTTGGTTTGTCTGTGGCAAGGTTTCTGCTGCGGGCAAACATTTGGGACTGCCTGTAGCCTGGCGTCTGTGAGCGATGCCTCACAGTTTGCAGCTACTTGTTTTGTTTGTTTTCGGGTCGCGACCGATTTTGTACTTTGACTGGGCTAGTCGGTTTCACTGCTGACACTGTTTCTGTAATTCTCATTCTGGTCATGCTTGACTGTGCTTCAGTTACCCCTCCCTTGCTACAGTTCATCTCTACCTCGTTCATGAAATCCAGCAAGCACATTTCTGGGTTGTACGGAATCGTCTTCGCAATTTTGAGGCTCCTATCTGGTAATTTGCACAGTGCAGCTACATAGCCAAGGATGTCTACGACATGCAATGGTGCCATTTTGCCATCTGATGTTACCCAACTGGATTTCTCTATGGCGGCTAACAATGTTCTTTTAATTGTAGAAACATCTACTATTATTTCACCTAGAACAGAATTAGTTGTATGTTCTCTCATAAGATCCACAATCTTTTGTAATTCTGGAAGTATACCTTGCAAAAAATTTACACCTCCAGAGAATTTCTTCAGAATTTTTGTCATATACCCTTCATATGTCTTAGCCCGTAAGCCGGCCGGACATCTCTCATGGTTAATCCTTGATGAAAGTGTGGCAATTTTTTTCACTCTCATCTGTTACATATCTCTTAACAAAGATCTGTTCGCTCTCGTTTAAAAGTGACATTACGTAGATGCGGTCTTTTTCTGTGCCTGAAGACTTTGGGGTGGTTGTGTCCTCATAGTAAACGTATGCGTGAGGAGTAGATGGTAGAGGAGTGTTTGAGGCATCGCTAGCCATGTTGGTTGGTTGTTTGGTTAGATCCACCTGTAATTCCTTATCGTTGTGCGAAGGAACAGTTGAATAAGTTCTACCTGATCTGTGAGCTCTTCTTACTAGTTTTTTGTACGTATGTATGAAAGCTCTAAAGTCGTCACTGTTTACATCCGAAAGAGGTTTCCATTCCTCTTCACCATCATCATCATCATCACCATCATCATTAAATTCACTATCATCATCTTCATCTATTTCGTTACCTCTGCTTTGTTGGGAATCTGGTGTGAGTCTTTCGTATACCTGATGCTCTCCTGAGTGTTCTAACCGTGAATCGGTATTTGATACTAGTTGTGAATTGGCATTTGTTACTGATTGTGCATCGGCATTTGCTGATAATTGTGTTTCGTTTGGCACTAAATTTGGTGGGGATGAGGATATTCCTGTCATATCAGTCAGCTAAAAGAAACTCATTTTCCTGAGGAATGGTGCTATAAAATAATTTATGTATGTGTTAAGTATATGGATGAAAAAAATGAAAAATAATAAAGAAAAGATGGTGAGATTGAATTTGTGATTATAAAAATAAATAATGGTTTTGTACGTAATTCTAAGCTCTGAGATGAAATAAGTAAATAAGTTTGATCACCTACCCGAAAAATAGATGATGGTACTCAGTGACTCATGTCTGGGTTGACGGAGGAAGTCACTCAGCTTGCTGATCGATCAGGGATGATGAAAGGGAATTCTCAGATTAGAGTTGATTGAAGGGAATTCTCAGATCAGGGTTGACTGAAGGGCTGATCGACCTCCGATTCTCGAACCTCACCTCACCGAACAACGTTGACTTATCCCTTCATTCACTGTAGGAGGTAAATGAGTATTAGTAATAGTGTGTAACAGTGATGAGTGACAGCGGTGAGTTAAGTACCAGGCTGGAGATTGTTGTTGGCTTCAGCTGAACTTTTGACCTCTGCATCAGCGCTGTGACAACGCAAACGGAGAGTGGTTGGTCTCTAGAGAGGGTGTGAGGGGTTGTGAGGTGTGGGTTGGTGAGAGTTATGAGTTATGAGTAAAAGTCGTCTCGTTTTCTCATTTGCTGTATAATCGTTTGTTGCTTGTAGAGTTGCTTGCAGTGGCGCGATTAGGGACGAATTTGCGTATAGACTCGTCAGGCGTAGTTCATTGTACTTGGTTCGTTGTTTACCGCCTGCCGCCAATAATATGTTGAACTTGTGACTGAATATTAATTTTAGTAGTAGGGGCTGAGCTGTAGTAGAGAACTAGTAGATTTGTAGGTCAACCTCAGGTCACTTGTAGTCAATGATAGGAGAAGTTAAAGTTGAGTCTGTGGTTGATTGTAGTTTTATTTTCTTTAAAGGGAAAACAGAGATTAACACTGGGTGTTAAGCTGTTAGCTAACTCTCTCTCACAACTCTCTCTTTTCTAATTAAACCCCCTCTTTTCCAGCTCCTAACTCGAGCTCCTTTCTCCCTGGTCTCTCTCCTGTATCTGATCTAGGTCCTGTCCTTTCTCGTGTAGGAAAAGCCTTGTCACGTGGACTAGGCATGCCCCGGAACCTTCTAGAACCCTGTATGTGTGTATGTCTCTCCCTTGGTCATCTTCCCACGGTCCAAAAGTGCCAGCTATGTTACTTCCTACTGTGAACTGTTACTTCCTACTTCCTGAGTCAACCTATATGCTATTATTTTATGATATTTTAGATTCCTAACAGCAGAAGTCCAGCTCACATCCCATGGACATCAGATAGTCCAGACAAAGAAGGTTAGCATCCTCCATCTCGGCTACATAGACTGGAAGCATGGCCTCTTGCCCTGTTACTTCAATCTGGACATCCAAGAGTCTCCTCAGTTGTGCGCGGTGCCCAGTTACGCCACACAATTGTTCTGATGACTCAGGCAGACACCGATGATGTAACACATCAAGCCTCATAAAAGTCTGCTCTGAGGCTGAAACAATCACCAGGGAACATTTCTTTCTGTCTATTCTTCCACTGTCGACTGCAGGTTTCTTGCATTTTCTCGGTGGTGGGGCTACATGGGTAAAGCCAGCTGGTGGTTGCCGTTTAACGCCAGCCTCCATTAGTTTTCCGTTTCCCTCTGGTCTTCTGCAGCCTTCATCTTATCCTCCGTTTTCTTTTTTGAACACTCAGAACTAAAGTGTCCCACCTCACTACATGGCCAGCACGCTTTTGTTACACTTGTAGATTTCCTTGCACTGCTCTGTTTTATGCTCCATCTTTCATTTCTAACAATCGTCCTTCTTGTGTCCCGGCTTCCCGCTCAATCAGTAATCTTCTCCAGCTTTCTCCTGTTCCCTCTTCCATTTGTAGCAGCCCTCCTTCCTATGTCCTGGCTTTTCACAGTACCAACAATTTCACTCAAATTTTTCCGCTTCACGTACCTGCTCCTTTCTTGCCCTGAATCCTGCACTACGACATGCCTGAAAACTGGACATACTGGACCTGACGTAGGACTCAAATTCTAGAGCCCTGGCTAGTGACTCTTTCACGCTTCTGGGTTGGGCCTGCTTCACTTGAATTTTCAGCTCTGCACTATCAAGAGCATCCATGAACTGGTTTCTCGGAAGAATAGAAAACAGGTTAGGTGCAACTCCAGGGAGTGCCTTGTATGCCAAACTCTCAAAGTCATGAGCAAGCTGCTGTAGGGATTCTCCTTGAGCCCGTACACTGGTCCGGAATCTTGCTCTGTAAACCTCAGTTTGGTAGATGGTTCCATATATGCGTCCCAGTACTTCTACTGAGGACTGATAATTGTTGCTCTCCTTTACTGACATCTGTCCCAGAATTTCCACTGCAGCACCCTTAAGACTAGTAGGAAGCTGCACTGCCCTCTGCCTATCATCCCAACTATTCTTCTATCTATCTATCTATTGCCAGACGCCTCAATCCCGCACGGGATGTCACTCTGTCCCCTGCCATTTCACTACCACGCTCCCAACTCACACCCCCCTCTCTCATATACCTCTCCACTCCATCCCTCCATCTCATCCTCGGTCTCCCCCTCCCTCTCGCCCCCTCCACCTCACTCACATACACTCTCCTCGTCAATCTTTCACTCTCCATCCTCTCCACATGCCCAAACCACCTTAACGTGTTTCTCCTAACGCTTCCCATTACGTCCTCAACAACACCACAACGCTCCTTCACTTCCTCATTTGTTAGTCTGTCTCTCCATGTGACTCCACATGCTCCTCTCAAATAACTCATTTCCACTGCTCTCACTCTTGACTTCTGTCCTTCCAACGGGGTCCAAGCTTCACTTCCATATGTCAGAGCTGGTATCACAATACTGTCATGTAACAACTTTTTCACTTCCATGCTCACCTCCCTGTTTCTTATCACTGCTTTCAACGAACCAGCAACCTTCCTTCCCTGCTGNAATCGCCTCCATGTCACTCTGTCCCCTGCCATTTCACTACCACGCTCCCAACTCACACCCCCCTCTCTCATATACCTCTCCACTCCATCCCTCCATCTCATCCTCGGTCTCCCCCTCCCTCTCGCCCCCTCCACCTCACTCACATACACTCTCCTCGTCAATCTTTCACTCTCCATCCTCTCCACATGCCCAAACCACCTTAACGTGTTTCTCATAACGCTTCCCATTACGTCCTCAACAACACCACAACGCTCCTTCACTTCCTCATTTGTTAGTCTGTCTCTCCATGTGACTCCACATGCTCCTCTCAAATAACTCATTTCCACTGCTCTCACTCTTGACTTCTGTCCTTCCAACGGGGTCCAAGCTTCACTTCCATATGTCAGAGCTGGTATCACAATACTGTCATGTAACAACTTTTTCACTTCCATGCTCACTTCCCTGGTCCTTATCACTGCTTTCAACGAACCAGCAACCTTCCTTCCCTGCTGCACCCTTTTGAGCACTTCACCCTCCAGACTTCCATCCTTACCCATCACACTGCCCAAGTACTTAAATTCACTCATATTCTCCATATCCTTCCCATCCAATCTCACTGTACATTCACTGGCTTCACCTCTCTCGAAGACCATCACTTTTCTCTTCCCTACATTCACCTTTATCAGCAAGTAATTCAAAATGTGCATTGTATGCTTCTCAAGATACTCTACCATCAAAATCCTGAGGATTCTTTTTAATTCGACCCCCATTAGGGCCATGCACTTCACTGAATTGGGGGCTAAAAACTGGGGCACCATAATTAAGTCCAAGACTTAAAACTTGTGCATTCTGATTATTCAGCCCTGTAATGCTACCTTAACATGGTTGCGATTCATCAAGATCCACCATACAGTTTTTTTTTTTTTTTTTCATATGCTCTTCATTCACTAACCTGAGGCTCAGCAGTGCAGTATTTCTCTACAGCCTCAATTCTCTCCCAAATTATCTTCAAATGGCTGTCTAGATGCTTCAGCTGCTCATCTTTTTTTTTTTATGTGTCCGATCCGGGCATAGGCTTCACAGCCTGCTATCAAGACCCAGCAGTCCTCCTACATACCATACACTTCTACATGTCACCACCTCGGCGATAACATCCACCGTCCATATTAAATACTTGCTAGGGCTGTCTCATACAGGACTGGTGTATTGGTATTAGTGGGGGTATTTTTATGACATGTCAGCTGGTCTTCTAGTAGATCAGTAAAATCTGATATAATGAAATTCAAATCCTCAAACTGCTCCCTGCACTGCGGGGATTTGAACTTGGGTCCGTTAGGGCAGCAGGCCACGTCTCTACCGATTGAGCCACCGCCTTTACATCCTGTCTACACTCGTTTCGTTTCGTTTCGTTTTTGAAGGCTCCAACATGCTTGCATGCGTCGGCCTTGGTCACCTAATGGCGGCTCTCCACGCTGCTCGATCCCTGGCAGCCTCCTTGTTCAGTCCCTTAACCCTTAAGTCACACTTAATGACCTCGTCCCATGTCTTTCTCGGTCTATCCCTTCCAACCGCTCCCCCAATATTAACACTTCTCACCCTGTGTACCCAATTATCATCCCCCATCCTCTCCACATGTCTAAACCACCTCAGCCTACCTCTCCTCATCACACCACAATACACTCCAGTCCCATCCTACCTCTCAACTCTTCCATCGTAAACCCAGCCCCCACAGGCCTTGCATGCAGGGATTCACTGCACATCCACCTAATCATTGTCATTTCTGTACGCTTAAACCTGCGAATATCCTCTTCCTTTATTGTCCAAGTCTCACTACCATACAGCATCACACTCCCAACACATGCTGCATACAAAAAACCCTTAGCATGTAAGGAGAGTCTTCTCAAACTCAGGAGAGGCAACAGCTCCCTGAACTTCTTCCAACCACTTCTCACCCTAGTAACCGAGCTAACTCCAGCCCCACCTCCGGCACATAACATGTCTCCCAAATAACAAAACTCCTCCACACACTCAAGAGACTCACCAGCAAGTTCAACCCTCTCACGCCTAACAATCTCCACCTGCTCTCCCCGACACGCCGCACACATGAAATCAGCATCATCTCGCAGTCTACCTCTAATACCACTACATCTCTTGTGCACCCACTTATCACAAACACTACACAAGATGGAATTACTTCCCACACCCTTGTGGCAAACTGCACATGGCCACTCTCCCTCTCCTCTGATTGTACCGCCACCAACTCTAGATATCATCACTTTTGTTTTTTCTGCATTTACCCCTAAGCCCTTGTGCCCCATACCATCTCTCCACTTCTTAAATCTTTCCTCCTCCTCCTTTTCATTTTCTGCAATCAACACCAAATCATCAGCATACAACATCTCCCATGGGAGTCCAAGCAGTGGCTACCTGATTTTTTGAGGAAACAAGGTAAATTCATGATGGAAGGAATTCTTTGTCACAGCACATCAGGATCAAACCACTACCCGGCGCAACTCGGTGAATGGCAGAGCAGTTTTAATCTATCCCAGACACAACACGAGCGTCTTAAGATGTTAGAGAAACACACATTAAACGCGTGTGTACAAATATACTTTTACGCTCCTCGACTGGGAATCGAACCCTGGACCTCTTGCACAGAAGTCAGGCACTGATACCACTACACCATGACGCTCACAAGCAGTGGCTACCTGATTTTTTGAGGAAACCAGGTAAATCCATGATGGAAGGAATTCTTTCAGTCACAGCACATCTGGATCAATCCACTGCCCGGGGCAATTCGGTGAATGGCAGAGCAGTTTCAATCTATTCCAGACACAACACGAGCGTCTTAAGATGTTAGAGAAACACACAGCGTGTGTACAAATATACTTTTACGCTCCTCGACTGGGAATCGAACCCAGGACCTCTTG
>JAGKTI010019191.1:0-17164 GCA_018397915.1 Birgus latro | reverse complement strand
CTCCATTATCTGTTGTAACAGAGCCAAAGGCATGTCCAGAAATTGGTCCTGTATGGATACTAGCCCTCAAGCTCCCGCACCAGTACTTTCGGACCCTAACCTAACCTAAATCAGAAAACCACATTACCAGACATGCATAGTACTTCTTTAAGACCCTATTCACATAAATAATGGACACAAAACATTTAAGCAGAAAATGATGATTTAGAGGTGTGTATGGCAAATATGTTCACCAGTTGACAGCATAGTGAACTTAGGAAACAGACATGAAAGTCACTATGAAAATCACCTTTATCACAGCCTATGCACTCAAATATGGGACACAAAGCATGAATTAATTGAAATTTAAGCAGTAAATGATGATTTAGATGTTAGTTTGGAAAATATTTTTGCAGTTGACAGTGTACTTACATGTCTGTGGTGGTTGTTATAAAGATTACCCCACCTCCAGGACTCTGACAGTGGTGAAAATGATCTTGAAGCACGTACAGTAATCCAGTGTTGTGCTGCTCTTAACTCTTAGTACTGTGAATTATAATTCTTTAAGTGTTGTGCTGCTCTTAACCCTTAGCACTGTAAATTATAATTCTTTAAATAAAAACGAGCACTTTCGCCAGCCATCTCGACAGCCGTTTCCTCATTATGGCAGAGAGGGAAGTGGGGAGAGGAAGGGGAGCGCGGGAAGCGATCGTAAACACAGCTGTTTGGTGCTGCGTGCGAAATTCAAACTTACGGGTAAAAAAAGTTGGATTTTTTTTTCTTCATTTTTTTGGTATTTCTGGGTTCCGAACACCCAAGCCAACAATGTCCGGACAGTGGGGTGTCCGAATATTGCAAGTCCGGATAATAAAGTGATTACTTATAGATATAAATATATATATACATTTTTTACTTTTACTAAGTTAATGTACTTTTCTTTTTTTTTAATGCAAGGAAGAAGGAACCAAAGGCCAAGGGGCCCACAAACTGTTTCCTCCAAGAAAAGACAAAAACAATATGAAAGACAGCCAAATTCATGATCCGTTAATTTTGAGATGCCTGGACACACTTCCTTTGAAAGACTGGAGACCATAGGAAGTTGGAAATACAGACAGAGGAAGACAGTTCCAGAGTTGACCAGTTGCATAAATGAAGGACTGGGAGTAACGGTTAACTCTTGCATTAGAGAGTTGGACAGAAAAGGGATGAGAATTTGTTGCTAGACGGGTGCTACGTGCCCATCGTAGAGGTGGAGGGATGCAAGCAGACAGTTCAGAGGAACAGCGACCGTTGAAGTAGCGATAGAAGAGAGATAAAGGTGCAACAGTGCGGCGAAGAGACAGAGGTTGAAAGGAATCAGCAAGAGAAGAAGAGTTAATGAGATCAAAAGCCTTTGACTCCACCCTATTGAGTAGAGCTGCATGTGGGAAGCCTCCCCACACATGAGAGTTGTACTCCACACAGGGGTAAATAAAACCTGTGTATAAAGTCAACAACTGTGCAGGGGTAAGGAAAGTTCAGAGTCGGCTTAGCACACCTTATCTCTTGGAAGCAGATTTCACAAGAGATGTAATATGTTCTTTCCAAGATAAATCCCGAGTGAATGAAACCCCAAGCATGTTCAAGGATGATGCAAGATTGAGCTGGACATTATTAAACATTAGTGGATAATCCTGTGGAAGATTTTGTCGGGTTGATAGGTGTAAGAACTGAGTCTTTGATGCATTAAAAACAAGACTATTTTTACCCCAATCAGAGAAACGAGCCAAGTCAGACATTAGGTGTGCCATAGCCTCATCCCTCGTTTGTTGAAGTAACTGTTGAGATGGACGTTGCAGGAACCAAATAGAAAGGTGAAGGGTGGAATCATCACCATATGAGTGGATAGGGTTAGATGTACAGCTTAGGAGGTCATTGATGAATAAAAGGAAGAGAGTTGTAGGACAGAGCCCTAAGGAACACCACTTTTGATAGGTCTAGGAGGAGAACGATGGCCGTCTACAACAGCAGCTATAGAACGACCAGAAAGGAAGCTAGAGATGAAGGAACAGATAGAAGGACAGAAACAGTAAGATGGCAATTTGGAAATTAAAGATTTATGCCAGACTCGATCGAAAGCCTTTGAGATGTCAAGTGCAATGGCATAGCTTTCACCAAAGTCCTGAAAGGAGGATGACCAGGAGTCTGAAAGATAGGTGAGAAGATCGCCAGTGGAGCGTCCCTGACGAAACCCATACTGACGATCAGAAAGAAGGTTGTGACAGGAAAGATTCTTTAAGATTTTTTCTGTCAAGAATTGACTCGAAAACTTTTGAGACACAGGATGTTAAAGCAATTGGATGATAGTTAGTGGATTGGGAATGGTCCCCCATCTTTGGGACTGGCTGAATGAGAGTAAACTTCCAGCAAGAAGGAAAGGTACAAGTTGATAGACAAAGGCGAAAGAGTGTATGCACAGGCAGGGTGTAAGCACAGAAGCACAGTTTTTGAGGACAACAGGAGGTACTCCATCGGGCCCATATCCCTTGTTATTATTGAGGCCAATGATGGCAGAAAATACATCAGCTGAAGAAATTTTAATGTCAGCCATGAGGAAGTTAGAGGGGGGGAAGTGATGGAGGAACAGCACTGGAATCATCTAAGGTGGAATTGGAGGAGAAAGTCTGAGTGAAGAGATCTGCTTTATTAGTAGAAGAAATAGCTACATAGCCACAGAGTAGAAAAGATGAGGGAAGGATGATGAGGTAAAGTTGTTAGAGAGGTTTTTGGCAAGGTGCCAGAAAGAGCGAGAAGAATTTGAGTAGAGCATTTAGCGCAGATGAAATTATTTTTAGCAGAGTGATGAACAGACTTAGCATGATTCTGGGCAGAAATATAAAAAAGGTGTGATTCAGGGGTGAGTTGACTCCGGTACCTTTTATAGGCCCTCTCCTTGTTGTGGACAGAATTAGAACAAACGTTATTAAACCAACGCTTTCTTGCATTAGTCAAAGGATATGAGAAAGGAATGTATGCTTCCATACCCGAGAGAATAACCTCCGTAATGCGCAAGGCACACACAGATGGCTCCCGGCCATGGAAGCAATAATCATTCCAAGGAAAATCAAAGAAGTACTACTTGAGGGCCTCCCAATCCGCAGCTCCAAAGTGCCACAGAAGGTGTATGCTTCCATACCCGAGAGAATAACCTCCGTAATGCACAAGGCACACACAGATGGCTCCCGGCCATGGAAGCAATAATCATTCCAAGGAAAATCAAAGAAGTACTGCTTGAGGGCCTCCCAATCCGCAGCTCCAAAGTGCCACAGACGACGTTTCTTTGGAGGATCCCCAGGCTGTACTGGAGTGATAGGACAGGTTAAGGTAATAATGTTATGATCAGAGGAGTCCAACGGAGAGAAAAGATTAAGAGTGTGAGCAGAAGGATTAGTGGTAAGGAAGACATCAAGTATGTTGGAACTCTCTCCGAGGTGGTCAGGGATACGGGTAGGGTGCTGTACAAGCTGCTCTAGGTCATTAAGGATAGAAAAGATGTAGGCTTGTTCACCAGGTGGATCAGTGAAAGGAGAGGAGAGCCAAAGGTGGTGGTGAACATTGAAATCTCCTAGAATGGAGATTTCAGAGAAAGGAGAAATAGATAGAATGTGTTCCATCATAGAAGTAAGATAGTCGAAGAATTTTTGATAGTCAGTAGAATTAAGAGATCAGTAAAGATCCATCCATCCATCCAATCCTATGTCAGCACAGATATATTTAGTCAGAGAATGACGGGAGTGCCGAAGCCAGAGAGTAAAGAATTCAGAAGAATCAAGCTCAGGAACACGAGAGCAAGATAGATCGTTGTGTACATAAACACAACAGCCACCTTTGGCTTTGAAGTGAGTAGAGAGAAAGCAGGAGGATACAGAAAAGGGTTTGCTGTCAGTTGCCACAGACAGCTGAGTCTCGGTGAGGAAGAGAAGGTGAGGTTTAGAGGAGGAGAGGTGGTGCTCAACAGAGCAAAAGTTAGAGGAAAGGCTGCGAATGTTGCAGAAATGAAGAAGTGAGTCAGACAGTGGTTCCAGGCATCACTTAGAGTCGTCACCAGGAGAGGGGCGGATGGTGGGGGCATTTATGTTCCCACCCCCGGGGGGGCTCCAAGGCTTGGTTATTCGTAGCTATTTTGTCAAATT
Source organism: Birgus latro (assembly GCA_018397915.1). NCBI lineage: Eukaryota > Metazoa > Arthropoda > Malacostraca > Decapoda > Coenobitidae > Birgus > Birgus latro. Next base: position 13,013 of record JAGKTI010019191.1, on the reverse strand, counting down.
TTGAAAAGGAAGTGTAGTGTGTAGCGTGAATGTAGTTTGGTGTTGAGAGTTAGAGAAACTTGTATTGGAGAGCATGCTGGCCTACTCTCTGTGTTACTGAGACACTGAAAAAGTTCAGCAAAGGGGGATGGTCAGGAACTAGTCCTGAGGGCTGATGAAACGGGAGCTCCAGCTCTCCCTGTCATCAACTTTCCATCCACCTTGGGAGTACTGCCCTGCTCGACTGGTGCTACAGTCTACTCCTTGTATAGTATAGTATAGTATTGCTCTCTCCTGATGATTTTATTCAGATCTGGAGAGACTCATCATTAAAATAGATTCATCATTTGGAGAGACTCATCAACAGATTCGCCTTTATACTACATAAGGACAACCCTAATGTGCATTAATTTGCCCAAGAGTAGAAAGAATGAACTTTAATGTACCTGTCATCATACTGAAGGGTTTCAGTAGTGCATGACTTAACACTTTCTCTTCACAAAAAATGCTGATTCACTTTAAGGGTCTTATAAAAATGAATAAATAAAAAAATGCATTAAATCCATCAATCATGAACTATGGCGGCATGTTTGCATTAAAGCTGTTTCACTTCAAGTAGCATTTTGCCGACACACATGGTCTTAAATGAGCAATAATTACAGTAATTAACAAAACTATCCTTTGACAACTGGCATTAATATGAAAGATTAGTGGTATATTGTGATAACGACGACGACAACGATGATGACAATAACAACAAAGACAACAAGATTAGTGGTATATCATGATAACGATGACGACAACAATGACAACGATGATGACAATAACAACAAAGACAACAATGACGATGATGATAATAATGATGATGATAGTTCTCCCAACTCTGTGCTTTCTCTTTACTTGGGGATCCTACCATTAGGTGACCAGGGGCAACGTATGCAAGCATGTTGGAGCGTTTGTACACAAAGCAAACCTCACTCCATCTCTCAGGTAAGAATCAAAGGTGGGATAATGATAATTATTATCTTTTCCTAATTATGTGTTATTTCGATGACGATGACAATGACAATAATAATAATGATGACACTGATGATGATGATGATGATGATGATGATGACAATGATGATGATGACAACAATAATGACAATGATGTTGTTGATGATGATGATGACTGTGCTTCTAGTTCTATACCTTCTCTTTCTTTGCTTCTGAATCTTGCCTCAACCCACCATTATGACAAAATTAGGGATGATATAATGCTAATGAGAAACTTGTGGGGGGAGGAGTGTTTCCTACCATCTGCTGACATGTCTGAGATGTCCTCGTCATCCATGTTGTTTCGCTTTACATGTTCCTTGGATTCCAGTTGTTGTTGGTGCCTGTAGATAAAGATAAACACATTACCCTCTTCAATTGGATGAAGTTTATTTTTTATTTAGTCCTGCTATCTCCATTTGATTATTGCGAGCTTTGGATAGCACTTCCAACTAATGGAGCTAGATACAGACTAAAGCCATGAACTAACAGGTTCCCTTATAATACTTCCCTTTGATTTAAGTAAGCTTTGGAGAGGCACTTCCAACTAAAAGAGTTTGATACTGACTAAGGCCATGAGCTAACAGGTTCCCTTATATTTCCTTTTTTGATCTGAGGATGCTTGGGATAGACACCTCAAATGGAAGGAGTTAGTTACAGACTTCATAAGGGCATTTACTAACAGGCTCCCTTATGGTGAACAACAATATCCACTGAACAGTAAAAATAACTTACACATGTACCTACATCATCACAATGAAGAAATTAAAGATTACTGATTTCTCACACTGAAGTGACTAATGAGGGACTAATGAATATTGATGAGATGCAGTTTGGGTTTATGCCAGGCAGGGGGACCACCAATGCCACATTCTTTGTTCAACAGCTTCAGGAAAAATATAATGGAAAGAAAAGGGAACTGTATTTTGTTTCTGTTGATTTGGAAAAGGCCTTTGACAGAGTCCCTAGAAAGATGGTGAAGTGGGCAATTAGGAAGCTTGGGCTGGAAGAGTGGCTGGTTAGGGTGGTTATGGCCATATATGTGGTGCTCGCACCCAGGTAAGAGTGAATGGAGATTTGAGTGATGAGTTTTCTGAGAATGTTGGTGTGCATCAGGGGTCAGTTTTGAGTCCCTTGTAGTTTATTATGGTACTTGAAATCCTCTCATGTGACTTCAGAGATGGACTCCCGTGGGAGATGTTGTATGCTGATGATTTGGTGTTGATTGTAGAGAATGAAAAGGAGGCGGAGGAAAGATTTGGGAAGTGGAGAGATGGTATGGGGCACAAGGGCTTAAGGGTAAATGCAGGGTTGGTGGCAGTACAGTCAAAGAAGAGGGAGAGTGGCCATGTGCAATTTGCCACAAAGGTGTGGGAAGTAATTCCATCTAGTGCAGTGTTTGTAATAAATAGGTGCACAAGAGATGTAGTGGTATACGAGATAGACTGCGAGAAAATGCTGATTTTATGTGTGTGGCATGAAAGGACTGAATTTGCTGGTGAGTCTCTTGAGTGTGTGGAAGTTTTATTTGGGAGACATGTTATGTGCTGGAGGTGGGGCTGGAGCTAGCTCTGTGGCTAAGGTGAGGAGTGGTTGGAAGAAGTTCAGGGAGCTGTTGCTTCTCCTGAGACTGAAAGGACCCTCCCTACGTGCTAAGGGGTCTTTGTATGCAGCATGTGCTAGGAGTGTGATGCTGTATGGTAGTGAGACCCAGGCAGTAAAGGAAGAGGATATTCGCAGGCTTTAACATACAGAAATGACAATGATTAGGTGGACATGCAGTGCGTCCCTGTGTGCAAGGCCTTGTGGGGCTGGGTTTACGGTCAAAGAGTTGAGAGGTAGGATGGGACTGGAGTGTATTGGTGTTGCGATAAGGAGAGGTAGGCTGAGGTGGTTTGGGCATGTGGAGAGGATGGGGGATGATAATTGGGTGCAGAAGGTGAGAAGTGTTAATATCGGGGGAGGGGTTGTGAGGGGTAGACCGAGAAAGACATGGGACGAGGTCATTAAGTGTGACCTCAGGGTTAAGGGACTGAACAGGGAGGCTGCCATAGATAGGGCAGCATGGACAGCCGCCATTAGGTGACCAAGGCCGACGCGTGCAAGCATGTTGGAGCCTTCAAAAACGAAACATCAGATCTCTCCAGTTCCAAATGCTTCCTCTGATCAAGCAGAATTGTATGGAGGTGGCAAGGACTTGCAGTGTAAAAACCTACTTAAAATAACATTCAACTGATCTATCCTATTCAGACCAGATTAAGTTTTTCTTGCGATAATTTTATTCTTGTTCTTTCTAGGCAATATTATACAGTTCAGATTTTGAAACTGGAAAGATTGGATGGTCCTAATTAAAACTTCCATGAGAGAGAGAGAGAGAGAGAGAGAGAGAGGGGGGGGAGGAAATAAAACTAAATTCCAGGAGTTACTGTAGACCGACCTCTGCTGAAGGTATGCAAGGGTGTCATCATCATCCTTAAGAAAGGTATGGATGCTGTCAAAATAGTCTATCCGATGCCCTGTCTTTTCTCCAGCCATTTTTTTCTCCAATACTGCCAAATAACAGATCTGAAAAACAAGTCACCATTACTCTTATTATTATTATTATTATTATTATGAGATATATGACATGTGGAGTAAGGAAGTCTGTGGGCACGAGAGTTGAAGAGAGAGTGCTTAGATGGTACGGCCACTCAGTGTGAACAGGTATGAACAGAGTGGTGAAAAGTGTAGGGTATATCTGAGCAAATGTGAAGGTGGGAGGAGGCGTGGTAGGCCCAGATGAAGGTGGATAGGTATGGTAAATAAGAGTGTGGGAGAGATGTAGGATAAGCTAATGAGGCTAAGGAACTGACACGCAATCAACCTGGTGGACGACTTTTATGCAGAGGAGTGCATGACCAGAGTTTAGCACCCCTTTTAACTTGACAGTTGTTGGGCTGACAGTCAGACAAGTGAGTGTGAAGCTACAAGTGGAATGTTTTCTGACCTACAGTATCAGATGGAGCCAGGATTCAAGGGGCTTGAGTGGTGAGTGATTGGAAGTGTTGTTCATTCAACTAGGCAAACTTTAATTAGTTCATTTTTTTCTGGCTCTCTGAACTCTACCTTACCCTACCTTGGGGTGGGTATGAAGGTCTGGAGTGGGATAATGCGGATATCAATATTATATACCCCCCCCTGGGGGTAGGGGTTTTTTCAAGAATTCTCCCCCAGTATCCCTGCTTGTCGTAACAGGCGACTAAAAGGGTTGGTGGTGGGTTAGTGCCCCACCCCGTAAAAACAACTAACTTGTAGGAGGAGGCTGTAGCACTGGCCGAACAGGGTAGTACTCCCGAGGGGAATGGAATGCTGGTGATAGGGAGAGCTGGAGCTCCTTTCACTAGCTACCTAATCATCCTCCTTTGCTGACCTTTTCAGTGTGACAGTAACATGGAGAGTAGACCAGCATACTCTCCCAAACATTTCCTCTAACTATCATATGCACTACACCACATGCACTTTACGTTTCACACAACGTATCCCACTACGTTACAGGGGAGAGCAGGAGGAGATTGTTAGGCGTGAGAGGGTTGAACTTGCAGGTGAGTCTCTTGAGTGTGTGGAGGAGTTTTGTTATTTGGGAGAAATGTTAGGTGCCGGAGGTGGGGCTGGAGTTAGCTCGGTTGCTAGAGTGAGAAGTGGTTGGAAGAAGTTCAGGGAGCTGTTGCCTCTCCTGACATTGAGAGGACTCTCCTTACGTGCTAAGGGGTCTTTGTATGCAGCATGTGTTAGGAGTGTGATGCTGTATGGTAGTGAGACCTGGGCAGTAAAGGAAGAAGATATTCACAGGTTCAAACGTACAGAAATGACAATGATTAGGTGGATGTGCAGTGCGTCCCTGCGTGCAAGGCCTGGGGGGGCTGGGCTTACGATAGAAGAGTTGAGAGGTAGGATGGGACTGGAGTGTATTGGTGTTGTGATGAGGAGAGGCAGGCTGAGGTGGTTTGGACATGTGGAGAGGATGGGGGAGGATAATTGGGTACAGAGGGTGAGAGGTGTTAATATTGGGGGAGGGGTTGGGAGGGGTAGACCGAGAAAGACATGGGATGAGGTCATTAAATGTGACTTAAGGGTTAAGGGACTGAATAGGGAGGCTGCCAGAGATCGAGCAGCATGGAGAGCCGCCATTAGGTGACCAAGGCCGACACATGCAAGCATGTTGGAGCCTTCAAAAATGAGCGAGAAATGAGCGAGAAATGAGCGAGAATTGAGAGTGTATCGGGCCCCTGGAGCCAAAGCCAGTTCTTTTTTCTTTGATGAACGAGTCAGTGGAGTACTCAAGTGGCAACATGATCTGTGTATTCTCTGGATAGGAAGCAATGATATAAGCTGGCATACGACTCCTAGTCAAGTGGCACATGATATTGGTCAAATTGTAGAAGTCATAGAGAGTAATTGTGGAGCAGAGGTTCGTATGTGTTTGGTGGAACCCCGTATTTACCAGGGAGACATCCCAATCTCCACTGAGGGTTACCAAACCTTTCAAAATGCGGTCAATCAGAAACTGAAACGTAGAGCAAAGCAAAGGGTAATTCAGTTTAATACTGCCTTTTATGCGGGTTCGCTAACAGATGGAGTGCACTGGTCAGGTGAGGCCAGGAGCAAGGTGAAGAATAAACTGGTGTCAGTGATAAGAGGATATCTGGTCTAATAATTTAGATAGCTAATAGTAGCGTTCCCTCTGTTTCACCATGAGTTGGCAGGGTGTAGAAATTAAGATTGAGGACGAGGAGTATGAACGGAGCGAGGCGCAGCAGTCTTTCCCGAAATTAGCCTGTCCTCACACTTCAGAGCGTATACAAACAATGATGGGTAACGTGAATCCCCTAAAACAACGTGATGTTCCAGTACTAGAACTGAGTCAATTACAGAGTATTGATGCGGCAGCTCGCCTGGAAATGTTCTTTGAAGCGGTAGAGCAGTGTAGCCAAGATGATGCAAAACGCTTACAAATTGTGAAGTCGAGTGAGCATGGAGTTAGCAGTGTTCATTCACAACGTCCAGACTAATAGACGAGTAACCATGTGGTTGACATTCAAGGCAATCCTTAGGTCAGAGTTTGCTATTGAAGTAAGCATCGATCGGGCATGGCAGGAATTGGATTCAGCGTGCTACGATTGGGTAGAATCACCACAGGCTTTTACGCACCGCTATATATGTAAACATGCAGCCGTTGAACACAAATTTCCCGGTGAAAGATTCCCTAACCGAGACAAAACAATCAAGCGTAAGTTGTGGTATGGATTGCCTCTTCCATCAAGGAGTAAATTAGAAGGGTTCCTGGATGATGAATACCCGTTAAAGAAATTCATTGATCGAATCGAGAATGAACGCCAATTGTTGGAAGCGAGTCAGGCCTCTCAAGTAAATATGTTACCTTCTGAAAGAAGCATGAAAGATAGGGAGTCAGACAACCAGCTATCACCTTCTACCTCACTGAAACAGAGTAACTTTTCAAATCCAGACGGACCGAAAGAAGTAGTAAAGGATCTAAAGAGTCAGATCCGTGAACTTAAGTCTAACCTGGCACAAGCAGTTAAGGATCGGCCTAATAACCCTAAAGTATAGAGTGATAAATACTGTGCTCATTGTCGAGCTTCTTCTCACAGTCTCAGAGATTGTTGGCGAAAACCCCCTCCCAGACTAGTCAGTGCGGCATTTTCAGTCGATGGCGAGGAAGACGAGATCACCACAGCTCATGCCCTCATACGGGACACTAACTGTAAAATGTCGAGAAGGTACAGAGATGTAGCCAATAGAAGGCTGAAAAATCAAGTAGTGGAAGTTGGTTCTCTGGTATGGGTCAAGAAAGAAACAGTGATTCCTGGTACATGTCGCAAACTTAACGTGAAGTGGGATGGTCCGTATCGAGCGGTGGAAGTGTTAAGAGAAGGTAGCATGTATGTAGTGGAAAATGTATTCACAGGTAAAGTGTTGCAAAGAGCTGCTGGACAAGTAAAACCCTATTATGGAGGGGAAGAGTGGCTTTTAGAACCCTTGGACGAAGCATTCATACCTGATCCAGAGGATGAACAATTACCACCACGTGAAACACGACCTCCACGCAGACTAATCGAGGAATGCTAAAGTGCTGTAGAGTGATGATGTGTATTTTTTTTTTTTTTGGGAATGTTGTAGTGTGATGAAGAGTTGATAAGATGGTTATGGTAATATTTAGTCAAGTGTTGGATAGGGAAGTGTGTGCGGGTCGGACCATCTGACTATTGACTGTGGTAGTTAGCGAGTTCAGAGAGAGAGTTTTATCTTGTGTTTGTGGTTAATCAGAGTGTGTGTCATGGGCGTAGCCCAGTTCAATGGGAAAATTAGGATGCTTTAATTTGAGGGAAAACTGCAGTACTTCCTCAAACTACAGACAGCATGGCCTAGGGTGTAACAGTGACTTCAGGACCTGACAGGCGCTCGTCAGTTACTAGGTGGAGAGCTGGAAGCACAAGGAAGTATGAATGGGGAGCGTAAATGGGGTAGTGGGTTGAATGTATGTGAAGCGCCCCCTGGGACGATCCTAGCAGCGAGAGTACAGGTTTGTCCAGGTGAGACGACCAGGTTAGCATCCAGGCAGGAGGTTGGCTGGGGCACAATTTCTACTGAATATTCGGGAGTTCATTGGTGACAGAGAAGCGACCCCCTGGGGTACGCATATTATTCGTGGACCGACAGGTGCCACTTATGGGGAATATCAGATAGTGAGAGCACTGTCTTAATTTGGAGTTCATAGAGTAAATGCACAGTCAAGTTGGGTAAGTCTGTCCCGTCCGCACACAGGTCTCTAGGAAGTGTAGTAGAATGTATTGTATGAAGACTTATGATGTTTAAATTTTTTTTTTTTTGAGGATAAACCCGTGTAATGCTGAAAATGTTAGTATGTAATTTAAGTATAAGTAGTATAAGTGTGTTATAAGTTAGTATAAGTATAGTGTAAATATAATATGTAGGTAATTTATGTTAGGTTATGTATGATGTAAGTGGAATACTGGACCCTGTTAAGATGATGCAATATGGGAAGTGGACCTTGTAATTCTCTTTTTGGGCTTGATCTTAGTTAAAGTGTAATAGGGAAGCATTATTGTTAATATGTGGACCGTGTGGAGCGAGTTGGACGCGCAAATTCATGTCTGGTTTCGATAAAGAGGCGAAGAAAGTTGATTCGAGATTAAAATTCGCGATGAGTCGTATTTACACTTGGAATTTAGAATTTTGTAGTTGAGTTTGTGTATATCATCGTGTTGCACTAAATAATAATATCTAAGAGCTTAGGTAAAGACTGATCATTGATTATGGTCATTGTTAGCCGCGAAATTAATTTATTTTTCACTGTCGCCAGATCACGTAGGCCAGAACCAACGTGAACAAAGAATAATTATGTCAATGTGTGAGTTTAGGCATCGTTTTAAATTGTTAGACCTATGTTATTGCCACAAAATTTAAATCATCATAAGTCATTCTGTCTAAGTAAAGGACTGTGTAAATTCTTTGTTGCAAAATTCCTGGACGATGGTATAACAAGTTGACTGTAGAGTAATTGGTCGAGGTCAGAACCGGTTGTAAGAACGTCGCGGGTTTTTGCAGGGCGTCCTGCCCGCGAGGCGTCACTTCTCGCTGTAATCTCACGGAGGACGGGTGTCCGCAGGTATGGTCCCGAGTATTCATGGTATTCTCCCACATACGTCACAATAATTAGTTGCTATCCTAACTATATATAAAGTAAGATGTTTGATAATATTTATCAATGTTATTATGACTTCTCGCTGTAATCTCACGGAGGACGGGTGTCCGCAGATTGTGGGTGTGTGGCGACATCAAGTCGGGATTCCTGTCTGGGAACATCCCGCAGTCCTAGTGCCAAAGCCCTCACACATTTCCACTTAGTTCCTTTCAATTCACAGTTGAAGATTATGTTGTCGTATGGTCCATAAGCCTTTTATTCATGAAGTGTAATATTTTGGTTAAAAGTGAGTGAGAAGCGGAGTGCTGAATCACTCTATCATGCAGAGTACTGCAAGCGCTGAGTTTGCATATTAAATTATACTTGGGCTTCGGACTATTTATATAGTTATGTTATGTTGTGCAAACCCATGGAAAATAGGGAGATTTTCTTTAAATGTAGAGTAAACTGTGTAACACGTTGTAAACCTGGGTATCACTACGAGTCCTCTTGAGACCGTGGTTTATGTGAGTTTCTCCTGTGGCTGTAATTTTCTATATCAAGTGTACCTCGCGACGAGTTAAGAGATCGAGTTGGGTGAATTCTTTATGTACGTGTGTTTTGTATCGGGCGAGTAGTATTTCTGTGAGCAGATTAATCAACACTTGTTGAGTGTAGAGCCCAAGGTACTTCTGTATTGGTTACTCTTATAAAATCATTTGAACTGTGATATGTGGGACAGCTGATTTATAAACTGTGGAGAAGAGAGCTTCCATTCTCTCAGATAATCTGGTGGTATCGGAGACTAAAGTATTACTATGCTCCAGTAACTAATTCTTGTTCGTAGATCTATTCATTCTATGTAATATAAGGTTACCAATATGGATAAGTATACTTTTCGTATGTGTTTGGTATAAATCCTCTGGGAAGTAATTCATGAGACCGAGTGGCCCGCAAGGCATGTTTCATCTATAAAATCCACGCTCTCATATATTATTCTCACGCTACCCTATTTACTGCCGTAGGCCTCAATGTCCCCCTTCCATCGTATGGGACTAATATCTTTAATACTTTTTTTTCCGGCAACCGCTGGGTGGTGGCAGCATACCAAATTATTTCAATTATTATCTGTTGATGTTTCTTCCTGGTGTTAATCAAATTAACGAGGCCTTCTTAATAACTCTAGGATATCTACTCTGGCAGTAAACAGAAAACATCGAATTAAATTCTTTCAGATTGGGATATAGATAGAAGATACTCATTATTAAGGGAACGCGAAAAGTCTCACCCTTACACTGGTGGTCTATGCGGTGGAATATTCATTATAAGGGTGAGCTAAAAAAATTTTCCCTTACAATTTGCCCTCTTCCATTCCCGAGGCACTTTCCCCTCTTCCAAGGAGCACACAATTAAATTGTGAATCTTATCCGCCAGTTGTTCTCTGCATTCCTTCAGTACCCAATTAGAGATTCCATCCGGTCCTGGGGCCTTCCTTACATCTTGAGCTCCCAGTAATTTATACACTTCCTGCACTTCCACTTTTATATCTTTTATCACTACATTTCTAATCACTCCCTCTCCTTCCACAAACTCCCTTTCCTTAGTGAAAACCGATTGGAAACATTTGTTCATTATTTCAGTTTGCATTACTGCATCCTTGTAGACTTCTTCTACTTTCAGTTTGGCGATTCCTTCCCTTTGCTTCAATTTGCCATTAACAAATCTATAAAACAATTTGGGTTCATCCTTACATTTGTCAATTATACCTTTTTCAAAGTCCTTTCTTCCTCTCTACGTATTCCTGTATATTCATTTCTAGTTCTTTTATATTCTTCCTTTGCTCTGATATTACCTCTCTTTCTCCATTTGTTCCATGGCATGTCCCTCTCTTTTTTCGCTATTATACACCTTCTATTAAATCACACCTTTTTCCTGTTTTCTTTCCCACTTACTCTTGGCACATATTTTTCCACTCCCAAATTGTAGAGGTCTAAAAAGATATCCCACTTCCTCTGTATCTCTCTTGTTTCTCTGAATTTTCTCCAGTCCGCATTTTCAAAAAAAAATTCTCAATTCTGCAAAGTTTGTTTTCCCAAAGTTGTATCTTCCTTGCCTATAAAGCTCATCTCTTGGCACCACGTTCCCTATTATCATCTGGAACTCAATGACCACATGATCACTTTTTCCTATACGACACAGATAATTTAATGATTCAATTACATCAGGTTCTTTGGATAGCAGCAAATCTAATCTTCCTGGTGTGTCATCACCTCTGAATCGTGTCTCTTCTTTAACCCACTGTGTCATTACATTATTCATTGTTATATTTAACAATTTAGTGCCCCACGAATCTTCGCTGCCTCCCGAGTCCCATTCCTCCCAGTTCACCTCTTTACAATTAGTCACCCATTAGGATTATATTGTTGCTTTTCTCGACCACTTTCTGTAGATAACCAACCATGTCTGACAACATCTCCTGGTATTCATCGTCATTCCATGCTCTCGTCTTTGGGGGAACATATACCACTGCCATATCTCTCTTACCATTCTCCCCAGTTTCTAATTTCAAATTTATGGCTTCGGCCCTGCCCTCTGCCGTTTATATTGTCCTTCACTGCTATCATCACTCCTCCTCCCATTTTTTTCTTTTCTGTCTCTTCTCCATAATTTGTATTTCCCATCTCCCATATGAATATCAATATCTTCTTTCAATTTAGTCTCTACAAAGCACATAACATCAGGTTCGTGTGCCCTCAAAAATTCATTGATTTCTAACCTTGCTGATACTAGTCCATCAATGTTTGTGTACGCCACTTTCAAACGTTTTTCATCGTTTTTTATACTCTCGTCTCTCCTTCCTTCCGTCGGTACCACTTTCTCAATTTCTGGTCCATAACTCTCCAATAGAACTCTGTCTTCTCTTTCTCCGTTCGTTGTTCGTTTTTTATCTTTGCTTCCTTTACTAACTCCTTTAATTTAGCTCTTTCCTCTTCATTTGCATCTCTCCTAATCCAAACATTTTTAAACCCCTCTTTCTGTGACAATTTCCACGTTCTACTTATGATTTCATTCACTATTACTTGGGACTTAAACTTAACTTTCAAGGGCCTTGCCCCACCATCCTCGTACTTTCCTAACCTAAACACTTCTTCAATCTCTTCTTGGGCTTCATTGTTTCCTTCCATAACCAGTGATATTATTTCTTTAGCCTTGCTCAGTTCCTCTCTCTCTCTTTCAGATCTTACTGTCATTCGTTTTTGTTTTATTCCTGAAATTATCACACATTTTTTTTTGTCTGCTACATCCCTGACCAAAGATTCTCTACTTCTTAGTACTCTAACGACTTCCTTCTCCACTTTTTCCTTACTTTGTTGTTCTATGATTTCCTTCAAATTTACATTTCCTTCCTCCTGTATTTTCTTCCACCCCTTATGTTGCTCCTTGATTTCCTGAATATGCTCATCTTGCCTCCTCGATTTTGATTCGTATTCATCTAGTTTACTTTTTATTCTGTCCATTTCTTCTTCCAACCTCTTATTCTCCCTCTTCAGCTGTTTTATTTCATTTGATGCGGATTCGTTATTCGCCTTTAAGTCTGTAACTTCTTTTTCTTGTTGCTCACTACGTGCGCTAACTTTTTCCAGTCTATTCTGTAGGCCCTTGATCTCTCTCTCTTGCTCTATGGCCCGTTCCTGCAGCTGCTTAATTACTTCCCATACCTTTTTTAACTTCTGGACATTCCTCTCCGCCGTTTTCTCTACTCCTGCTTCTCTTGTTTGTTGCAGCTTATCACTTCCTTTGCCTACATTTAGCTCGAAGCCCACAAATTCCCCTTCGCCAGTTGTAAACAATCTTCCGTCTCTCTCCGCCATGATATATGGAAACTTTCTTTTTCACTTTGTCTTGTATTTTTAGGGCCGAAGCTTGCGTTTTGTTTAACTAATATCCGGCGGGACCACCACTCACGCATTCAACCACATAATCAAAATAGGCTATCTCCTTTTCGCCGCTAGTTCTGCGATTATTTCCCCTCGATCCAGGAGCAGGGCCCGGATACTCGAAGCTCACGTAAGTTACGTGAGCGACGGGTCATGTAACAGACTTACGTTCAAGTAGCTTACAATGTGTCTACAATCCCAGTTACAGGCGATACTCGAAACATATTTACGTGCAAGTATCTCCTCCCGCTTGTAAGTCTTTCACGTAAAGTTGGTTGTTGGCGGGACTCTTGTAGCCAATCACAGCGCAGTTCCTTACTGGCTTTAAAGAAGGGTTGCCAATGTTATAGCCAATCACA
>JAGKTI010019190.1:0-17164 GCA_018397915.1 Birgus latro | reverse complement strand
TAATGTGTGGAAGTGAAGCCTGGACTTTGTTGGAGGGACACAAGTCAAAAGTGAAGGTAGTGGATAATGTGTGGAAGTGAAGCCTGGACTTTGTTGGAGGGACACAAGTCAAAAGTGAAGGTAGTGGAAATGAGTTATTTGAGATGAGCATGTGTAGTCACTTGGAGAGACAGACTGACAAATGAGGAAGTGAAGGAATGTTGTGCTGTGGATGTGGATGTTATAGGAGGCACCAGGAGAAACATTTTGAAGTGGTTTGGCCATGTGGAAAGGATAGAGAGCAAGAGCCTGACGAAAAGAGTGTATGTGAGTGAGGTGGAAGGGGGAAGTGGGAAGGGGTGGCCATGGATGAGACGGAGGGATGGAGTTGAGATATATGAAAAGAGGGCGGTGTGAGCTGGGAGCAGGGCAATGAAATGGCAGGGGACAGGGCGACATCGAGTTGATTTGTTTGTGGCCACCCCTTACGGGATTAAGGCGTCTGGATATACATAGAGAGATAAAGAAAACCTCAGTCAGTTCTGCCAAATATACTCATGCAACACAGGGAAGCCTTCTGCCCCGACTGAAGGAAGGGAAGACGACGCCAAAGTTTACTCCCGCATCAGTCTTAGGTCTGTCAGCATAGACAGAGACAGAGACATCATGATCTGAGGCATGTTATGAAAAGAGAGAGGGACACCTGAAAGCGAAGTGAACTCTTTTTACCATCAACTTACCTACAAAATGTATCGCAAGGGAGTTGCCAAAAACCCACCCTCGGGATCTGATGCGGACAAACTGACAGTCTTGGAACAGAAAGGGCTAACATAGCAGACCGGCCCCTGTAGCCAAAGGGCTTTGGGACACTAGAACGTGTGTAATAAACAGAAGATCTGGAATCCTGGGAGATCATGGTACGAGGAACTGAGTCCAGAGGTGGTGAAGACGATACCAAGACATCATCATCAGCGACTGACAACGTAAATTCAAAGGGAAGGCAGGTACTCAGCATCTGTCAACAAACTCAAAATCGGGGATGACCTGAATGCCCCAGTTGCCAGACGTACACCAGCATAATGCTTAGAATCTAATATCCGGAGATGGAAATCTATTGCAGAAAAACAGATCTCAAACCCACAATCATGTTTAGGAAGGATAAGGGACCTATGCAAGGGGAGCAGGGTCTGGTAGTCAGCAACCCAAGAGATATGAGCAAAAATTCTCAGAAAATTCAAAGCATCAATACAAGCTGCCTTAGCGGAACGAATATGAGGAACCCAAGTCAGTCGTCTGTCAAACAGAAGACCCAGAAACAGAGTCTCTTCCACACAGAATATTCGCTGACCATTGAGATTCGAGTCAGGGTCTGGGTGAACCCCCGTAGATGACAAAAATGCATGGCCACGGTCTTTCTTAAAGACAAACGACGCCACGAGACTCGGTCCACTCAAAAATTCTATCAAGAGCCAGCTGGAAGTTCCTCTTTATCAGATACATTCTAGATGCAGTGACGGAAAGTGAGAGGTTATCTACATATAGTGAGTCTCGTACACTATCAGGAAGTCAACTGATTACACTGTTGAAGCTACAGCAGAGTAACACTAAGGATACTCCTCTGTGGTACCCTATCTACAAGTGCAAGGGCAATAGAAAGCAGTCTTTCCACTCGGGCCCCTTAAAAAATGGTTAGATAAGAGCTGCTGGATATAAACAGGCAAGCGCCCACAAAGAGAAAATAAATTGCCATGATGCCAGGCAGTGTCATATGCCTTCTCCAGGTTGAAGAAGACCGTGACCTGGTATTGGTTAGAGAGAATCCAAAGACAGTAGGGCATCAGAGGTAGACTGCATTTTACGAAAACCATACTGGACAGGGGATAAGCAGTCACCAATCTCCACAAACCACATAATCCTAACATTGACCATCTTTTCTAAGACCATACACATACAAGGATTCAGACAAATCAGCCGATAATTCATCACCTGTAGGAGGTCCTTACCTGGCTTGGGAATGGGGATAACTACAGTAACACCCCCACAAGCCGGAAACTCACCAGTATACCAGATCTTATTAAGCAATGACAGCAAAAGTGCAATGGATTTATCAGAAAGATGATGTAAAAAGGCATAAAGAATATCATCAAAGCCTGGAGAGGAATCATGACACTGCGACAGAGCCACCTGGGGTTCAGAAATAGAACAGGGGACATTATAAGACTCTCCTCCAGAACAGGTTAAACTGAGACCACGAGACTCTAAGCGCAGACAGTTGCAATCCGAAGGCGAATCTGTATCCTTCTTTGACGCATTAGCAATATGATCAACAAGCAACTCTGCAACAGTGAAAGGATCAGCCACAGTTCCACCTGCTGCAGATAAAATGGGAGGGGAGGGAATAGTAAATTTTCCTCAAATTTATCTTACTCACTTCCACACCTGAATGAGGGAAGTCCTGGAACTGATGGAGGAAACATAACCCTTCCAGGATGAGTGCCTGGCTTCCTTTAAAATCCGCCTCATATGAGCTCGATCCCTCCAATATACCACGAAACACGAAATACTGATGATCCTGACGGTGGCGATGAAGTCGAAAGAAGGCGACTTGTTTGGCTCCCACTGTGGAACTGCACTCAGGGTTCCACTAAGGAATCGGACGCTTAGGAAACTGACCCCTCGTTCTTGGAATAGATAACAGGGTTGCTGAATGCAAAACGTCAGTGTAATAAGACGCCACCTCAGCAAGACAGCCAAACTCGTTAACAGTAAAGTTGTTGGAACTTAATTCCACAAAAAGTTACCAGTCAGTCTTATCCAGATGACAGTGACGAAGACGAGGCTAAGTTCCATCATCAGCTGCAGTTAAAAGTAATGGGAAGTGGTCGCAGTCTTACAGGTCTGGCAACACATCCAAATTATAATCAGCTGAGCACAAGGACAAATCAATAGCAGTAAAAGTTACATTATATTTATGGAACTAAGTTATCTTGTTGAAATGTAAAATGTTCACCACCTCATCTGCCACTAAAGAAGCCAGCATAACATCCCAAGGATTGGCCTCATTGTCACCCCATAGTGGATGATGATGTTCATATCTCCTAGCAACAGAAAAGGAGAAAGAAGGCCATGAGTAAGGTGTTCCAGAGCCGCCCTTTTGACAGTAGTATTAGGAGTAAGATAAAGACTACGAATAGTATAATTAGGACTTAAAAACACCTGGACGGCAACAGCCTGCAGGGGAATGGAAATGTTCAGGCGAGTAAAGGGAATATCCTGATGAAGGAAGACAGCAGCACCTCCATGATGACTTTGGCCTGGCAGAGGATCAGAATATAAGGCATGGTAGCCAGATGGACCAGAAGGAACAGCATCACCAACCGTGGTTTTCCGGCTACACATGCATATAGGAGAGAATTGTGCTCCAAGATAACACAGCTTCTCATAGCTGGAACGTAATTCATGACAATACCACTGAATTATAGAACCCATAGTGGAGAGTAGATCAGGTTACGTTGCGGAACTTTACAACTCCTCACAAGCAAGCGGGTTTGGATTGATGCTTAAGAATGCCCTTAGGAAGAGCCTGCCCAGATCCAGCAACCCGCAACCTATGTCAAACATCCCAAGGGAAATGTGGAGACGAGGAAGAAGAAAGTTTTACAATACTCCTCTTGAGGGGGAACAACAGTTTGCTTGGAAGGTGGCTTTGAGGCCGCTTTGGATGATGCAGGATGACAATGCCACCACCAGTAGCCAAAAGAGTAGAAGCTGAGTCCACAGGACCAGAACCCTATGAGGATGAAATGGTATGCACACAACTGAAACAAAAACAGTCAGTGCTACACCATCCCCTGGTGGAGACCGGACTCTGGGAGAACCAGTGTTTTCAGCTTCCACCTGGCTAGACCCCATAACTTCCAGGGCAGAGGGAACAGCAGAGAGGTTAGACACTAGGTTCCACAACAGAAACCTTAGGTGGACGATCTTCAGGCTGTGAGGACTCTGAAGAACCACCGTGACGTTTTCCTGGGACAGATGGAACTTCAAGCATGCTGGACAAGGCTGGACAAGGATACACATCAACAGGGACATCTGCCACAACCGGAGAAGTGAGCAAACCCTAAGGCACCGAAGTGGGAGCAGAAACAGTCAGAGTCGAAGGTGGGCGAACACCAATCTTACATAGAGTACTAACATAAGGGACAACATCCGGCAAATCACCAAATGAAGAAGTGGGCAATGGAATCGATTGAGGCTGCTACTGAGACACAGTACAGCACACAAACACTCCAGAAAGACAGAAGCATAAGTAACCCTTGGCTGGAAGAAGCGAGTCAGTGCTCTCTACTTTGGGAACGAAACTCTCTCACGTGTACAAATGGACAAAATTTTCTCCAGGCTTTATCGAGGACAATTTCTAAAATACACAGCTTGAGGACCCCCACAGTGATAGCATTTAAGTGGTCCTGAACAGTTACTGGTATGGCTTGGTTCACCACAGGAGACATATTTTATAACAGGAAGGCCAGCCCGTGCATGGCAGCAAATGTGGCTAACATGTCCATAACCCTGACAGTGGAAACACCACTCTGGAGTTGGCATATACGGCTTCACTGGAAGTGACAACTAAGTGAGTTTCACAGAAGCTGGCAAGGATAACTTGTCAAATCTCAGGAACAAGGTTGGAGTTGAGGTCAGGACACCAGCAATTTTCTTTTGCAGGCACTCAACATTCACCACACCTGCAGTTCCTCCAACAGCCATGCCTCTGAGTATCAAAGTAGGTCAAGGGAAAAAATGACTCTCTCTCATCAGTTAAAGGTTGCATGAAGAACACAGATAACATCACCGGAAACGGAGGTCAGAGCCAATAATCGGGAGCTCATTTCTGGGGAAGACACCTCAGCAAGGATGACTACAGCCCTTGGAGAAGGTATTTTAAGTTTTCTGTCACATGCAGAAACTATGACTCGGTGTAAAGCAAAAATATCTATATCTAGGACTGACCTACCCTCAGAGGGCTTCAGCATTAGATATTTCGCGTATGACTCGGGCACAGTTTCGTCTGGGCCTAACCCCAGAGTCCCACCAAGCCGACGTGATTGCCTCCAAGTCGCAGTTGGACATTCTGTCAAAGGAGGACAGTCCCCAGGGGTTTGGTAAGGCTCAAGAGTAGTGATAGTGAAGGAAACATCTAAAGATTGTCCGAGCATCGTCAACAACATTTTTATTTGAAGAGACAACCCTTCCATCCACCAAGGAGCCCAATAAGGGGAGGTCATATGCCAGAGATAACATAGCTGGCAACCCCAGAGGTAGTGAGGGAGAATACACAGGTAACTACTGTGGGGCCTTGACAAGGATGGGTCCAGGACAATAGGAGTCACCAGGCCACGCAGTGCCCACTTTACCCTAGCCAACAAGTGACCAGCCAATTGACTTAATCAGGCCCAACAAGGCCACCTATCTAGCCAGAATACAGGGACCAAAGTGGTGTGTTGCTAGTTGCAGGCCCCACCGTGCAGCATCACGTAACCCACAGGACTCCCATTTCCCAGCGTTACAGGATGCCACGCACAGCAAACCCGTTAAGGGACAAGAAAACCCACCCAAGACAGAATGTGGGCAGGGACAAGCAACATCACAAGCAGGCCTCCTCTACCAGTGATGTAGAGTGGGGGTAGGGGTGCTTCGTTGACGAGGCTGACAAATGCCCAACCCTACAAAGGTAGACAGGTCACCAGAGTAGGTGGCACTGCCAGACACGCTTCGAGCTCTGCCAGCACATCAAGGTGACCCCCCTCAGCGAGGTTCACCTGGGCAAATGTGATCTATGTTCCAACTATACTGCTCTCTTTACTGGTAATTATTTCATGATCCCTCTGCACTGCTTAAGTCTTCTGAACATTTTTCTCTACATTGATAATGCATCTCAACAGTTTCATTATATAGATTTCAGTTTTACTGCCACAAACTAGACCAGCCAGTAATTACACAAGGGAACTGTCGCCTGCAGCAACTGGAGGCAGAATCCTCGCTGGTGCAGGGAACAATTTAAGGATTTGAATTTCATTAAATCAGGCTTTACTGATCTACCAGAAGACCCGCCGACATGTCGTAAAATTGACCCCGCTAATACCAATACACCAGTCCTGTATGAGATAGCCCTAGCATGTATTCAATATGGACGGTGGGTGTTAAGCGCCGAAGTGGTGACATGTAGATTGTAGGAGGACGACTGGGCCTTGATAGCAGGCTGTGAAGCCTATGCCCAGAGTCGGACACATAAAAAAAAAAAAAAAAAAAAAAAAACAGTTGAGCAGGGCGGTACTACCAAGGTGGATGGAAAGCTGATGACAGGGAGAGTTGGAGCTCCCGTTTCATCAGCCCTCGGAACTAGTTCCTGACCATCCCCCTTTGCTGAACTTTTTCAGTGTCTCAGTAACACAGATAGTAGGCCAGCATGCTCTCCAGTACAAATTTATCTAACTGTCAACACCAAACTACATGCACGCTACACACTACACTTCCTTTTCAAAATTTGACAAAAATGACCATGAAGAACCATGCCTTGGAGTCCCCAGGGGGGGGGACCATAAATGCCCCCATCATCCTCCCCTCTCCCGGTGACGACTCTAGGAGCTGCCTGGAACCACTGTCTGACTCACTCCTTCTACATTTCTGCGACATTCGCGGCCTTTCCTCAAATTTTCGTTCTGTTGTGCACCACCTTTCCTCCTCTATACCTCACCTTCTCTTGCTCACCGAGACTCAGCTGTTTGAAGCAACTGACAGCAAACACTTTTCTGTATCCTTCTACTTTCTCTATACTCATTTCAAAGCCAAAGGTGGCTGTTGTGTATATGTACGCAACAGTCTATCATGCTCTCGTGTTCCTGAAATTGATTCTTCGGAATTCTCTACTCTCTGGCTTCGGCTCTCCTGTCATTCTCTGACTAAATATATCTGTGATGTTTACTTATCTCCTAATTCTACTGACTATCAAAAATTCTTTGACTATCTTAGTTCTATGATGTAACACATTCTATCCATTTCTCCTTTCTCTGAAATCTCCATTCTAGGAGATTTCAGTGTTCACCACAACCTTTGGCTCTCCTCTCCTTTCACTGATCCACCTGGTGAACAAGCCTACATCTTTTCTATCCTTAATGACCTAGAGCAACTTGTACAGCACCCTACCCGTATCCCTGACCTCCTTGGAGAGAGTTCCAACACACCTGACCTCTTCCTAAAAACTAATGCTTCTGCTTAAGCTGTTAATCTTTTCTCTCCGTTGGGCTCCTCTGATCATAACCTTATTACCTTAACCTGTCCGGTTGCTCCGGTATGGCCTGTGGACCCTCCAAAGAAACGCCGTCTGTGGCACTTTGGAGCTGCGGATTGCGGGGCCCTCAGGCAGTACTTCTTTGATTTTCCTTGGAATGAATGTTGCTTCCTTGGCCGGAAGCCATATGAGTGTGCCTTAAGCATTACGGAGGTTATTCTCTCGGGCATGGAAGCATACAGTCCTTTCTCATATCCTTTGACTAATGCAAGAAAGCCTAGGTTTAAACAACCTTGTTCTAATGCTGTCCGCAACAAGGAGAGGGCATATAAAAGGTACCGGAACCAACCCACATCTGAATCACATCTTTTTTTTATATTTCTGCCCGGAATCGTGCTGTCTTTTCTTCGCTCTGCTAAAAATAACTTCATCAGTGCTAAGTGCTCTCAACTCTCCAACTCGAATTCTTCTCGCTCCTTTTGGCATCTTGCCAAAAACCTTTCTAACAACTTTACCTCATCATCCTTCCCTCCCCTTTTCTACTCTGATGGCTCTGTAGTTATTTCTCCTACTGATAAAGCAGATCGCTTTGCTCAGACTTTCTCCAATTCCACCTTAGACGATTCCGGTGGGTGTTCCTCCATCACTTCCCCCCCTCTGACTTCCTCATAGATGACATTAAAATTTCTTCAGCTGATGTGTTTTCTGCCATCACTGGCCTCAATACTAACAAGGCATATGGGCCTGATGGAGTCCCTCATTTTGTCCTCAAGAACTGCTTCTGTGCTTACACCCTGCATAGGTAAACCCTTTCGCCCTTTGTCTATCAACTTGTACTTTTCCTTCTTGCTGGAAGTTTGCTCTCATTCAGCCAGTCCCAAAGAAGAGTGACCATTCCCAACCCTCTAACTATCGCCCAATTGCTTTAACATCCTGTGTCTCAAAAGTTTTCTAGTCAATTCCTAACACAAAAATCTTAAAGCACCTTTCCTGCCACAACCTTCTTTCTGATCGTCAGTATGGGTTCCGTCAGGGATGCTGTACTGGAGATCTACTCACCTACCTTTCAGACTCCTGGTCATCCTCCTTTCGGGACTTTGGCGAAAGCTCTGCCATTGCACGTGACATCTCAAAGGCTTTCGATCGAGTCTGGCACAGATCTCTAATTTCCAAACTGCCCTCCTACGGTTTCTATCCTTCTATCTGTCCCTTCATCTCTAGCCTCCTTTCTGGTCGTTCTATAGCCGCTGTTGTAGACGGCCATCGTTCTTCTCCTACATCTATCAAAAGCGATATTCCTCAGGGCTCTGTCCTATCACCAACTCTTCCTTTTATTCATCAGTGACCTTCTCTGCTGTACTTCTAACCCTATCCACTCATACACTGATGATTCCACCCTTCACCTTTCCATTCGTTTCCCGCAACGTCCACCTCAGCAGTTACTTCAACAAATAAGGGATGAGGCTATGGCACACCTAATGTCTGACTTGGCTCGTATCTCTGATTGGGATAAAAATTATCTTGTTGTTGTTTAATACCCACTATGAATAGTAATGTCCAGCTCAGTCCTGCATCATCCTTGAACATGCTTGGGGTTTCATTCACTCGGGATATATCTTGGAAAGAACATATTACACCTCTTGTGAAATCTGCTTCAAAGAGATTAGGTGTGCTAAGCCGACTCCAAACTTTCTTTATCTCTGCACAGTTGTTGACTTTGTACACAGGTTTTATTTGCCCCTGTGTGGAGTACAACTCTCATGTGTGGGGAGGCTCCCCACATGCAGCTCTTCTCAATAGGGTGGAGTCAAATGCTTTTCGTCTCATTAACTCTCCTCCTCTTACTGATTCCCTTCTTCCTCTGTCTCTTTGCTGCACTGTTGCACCTTTATCTCTTTTCTATCGCTACTTCAACAGTCACTGTTCCTCTGAGCTATCTGCTTGCATCCCTTCACCTTTACAACGGGCGCGTAGCACCCGTCTAATAACAAACTCTCATCCCTTTTCTGTCCAACTCTGTAATGCAAGAGTTAACCGTTACTCCCAGTCCTTCATTTATTCAACTGTTCAGCTCTGGGACTGGCTTCCTCTGTCTGTATTCCCTACTTCCTATGATCTCCAGTCTTTCAAACGCAGTGTGTGCAGGCATCTCGAAATGAAAGGATCTTGAATTTGGCTCTCTTTCATATTGTTTTTGTTTTTTATTGGAAGGAACAGTATACGGGCCCATGGCCATTTGTTCCTTCTTACTTGCATTAAAAAAAAAAATGTTGCCAGCTAATCTTGACTTAAGGTTACTACTCAGAAGGATTGGAGGAGGTGGTGGGAACTACCATCCACTCACCTGAAGCAGTGCTACCTACTCCTTCCTTCATCTTTACCATCCCTATTCTCTGTCTACCCTCTTCCCTTCCTGTTTCTCCCATCTTTCCTGTTACTTCTTATCACTCTTCATTCCACCCCCGGCTACTCTACATTGAGTGATTAGCCTAATATTTCCTGTAACCCACGAGCCATTTACAATGCTAGGTGGTAGCCATATAACCAAATAATGGGGTGATGTGGAGCCTAATATGATGCCCCTGTTACCAGAATTGAGAGACGCAATTGCGGCATCCATCAAGGATCATACCTATATTCTCTTACCCGCGCCTCGCTGTATCGAGACGCTGTCGGCCACAAAGGTATATCGGTGTATGGCACAGGACGGCCCTGCAGGGGAGGTTGCTGGCCTGGTGTTAATGGGTCTGCTCGGCCAGACAAACCGGGGTTACTCAATAACAACAACTCTGAAGTATGATGGTACAAAAGTGGCATCAAATCTTAACTTAATCATCTAGAAACTTCAAGAAAATTCAATATAATGCCAAACTATAGCTTTGGAAAAAAAAGCACAAGAAAAACCCGGCTAACGTGTCTGATGTCCAGTGTTAATATCTCGCCATTGTAGCCTGCCAGAACACACCTATATTGTACACTACTACAGGTGAGCAAACTTGACTTCAGATCTTTCTAACACCGTTTCCTCACTTCTCAAAAATTCTTCCTCTGCTTGACTAGAATTCATATGATGATGATGATGATGACTGTGATGATGATGATGGTGAAAGTGATGATAATGATGAGCTCTCTCACCCCCCTCCACCAGTCAGTGGAATCCGGGATATATCGAGAGGTGAGGGAGGCAGAGGGGGCTGGGAGGGTCAGACATCACACAATGATGGAATTCTTCAACGTGATCAACACTATGGTTCGATCCGGACACCATGTACTTGTGGACTTCGAGTTAATGCTGCTTATGATGATTGGAAAAGACTACACCAATACAGGTAAGAGAGAAAGAGAGAGAGTCATTGGTGCTTTAAGATACTAATGGACCGCGATCTATTGCTAATTAACATCATCAGATGTCCCCGATAAATTTGTGTGTGGGGGGCGGGCGGAAGGGGGGGGAGGTTACTAACGTGGAATATAAGTGTCTGGGGTAGAGATCCAATCATTTGGCCCAAAACTGCCATCTCTCCATCTTGAATGTTGAGTTGTAGCAATAGATTAACACTAAAATACAAGCCCTTGGTCACAAAGAAGTGCTACGGAAAGGATGTGGAGCCGCAAAACGCTCTTTTAGTGCCAGGGAGCAACGCGAATCTGGGTCAAGGTGAAAAAACTAAATTATTTTTTCTCTAAGTTGTCCTAAAAATGCCATCATTTCATCTTGAATACATAATTATAACAATAGATTAATAAGAGAATATGATGCTGGTCACAAAGAAGTGTCACGAAAAGAATGTACTGCTGGTATTGTTTTTATTTTTTTACCACTAATTTACGTGAAATAAGCTAAAAACGGGCGGAAATCTGGTCCACGTTAGAGTGAAAAGAGTAACAATATTGTCATCGTTCTCCAGGGCGATGTGACTTCTACACGTCAAAGGAGCGGTTCCTGCCCTTGATGCTGTCCATGATAGTCCAGAAGGACAGTCCTCTTGTTCCAGCACTTAGCAAAAGGTAGTGG
Source organism: Birgus latro (assembly GCA_018397915.1). Taxonomy (NCBI): domain Eukaryota; kingdom Metazoa; phylum Arthropoda; class Malacostraca; order Decapoda; family Coenobitidae; genus Birgus; species Birgus latro. The sequence goes on along the minus strand of JAGKTI010019190.1, from coordinate 5,885 downwards.
ATGGTTAGACGGTGTTGGATATACTCTTTATTCTAATCTGGCCTGAATTTGCCATCTCTCAATCTTGAATGCTAACGTGTTAGAAATAAGTGAACTCCATAATATGATGATCAAAGATGGTTGGACGGTGTTGGGTATACTTTTTCTTTTATGTTAACCTGACATAAAATTGTCATTTTTCGGTCTTAAATACTCACGTGTATACAACAGAAAAACACTGTAAAATGATACTGATAAAGAAGGAGTGCAGTAGAGAGGGTGCTATATCGTACGGTAGCTGTATCAGTTTCTGCTACTGAGTTATGTGCAAAAGGACTACTATACCTTTCGCCAGTCGACTTGCCTAGCCAGTCCTCTCTCACCCACCGACCGAAGAGCGGGCGAAGAGGGACGGGGCTATGGCTTCAGTAAGAGGACGGTGGCTTAAAAGACGGGGGGGGGGGGGGGGGTCGTATTCCCGTCTGTTTAGGAAGATCCTTAGCATCTTTTCCTTAGCGATTGATTTTTTGATATGGGTGGTTAATATCAATTTGTGTGGTATTTATGCTGAGTATGATTATATTTGAATGATTTAAATGACACAGAAGAGGATAGCATGGAGTAATAAATGAAATAATCGCATAGGTATAGGTGTTGGGGAGCTTCCTTAATCAACGAGAATACAGTCCAAACTGCCTGGCGACAGGTTTAAAGGACTAAAATCTGGACTAAGTTAAAGTGAATGAACTATAGTGATAAGATACAGATATACTCTACGCCGCCCTTGGATCCATTTTATCACGTATTATGCGGACCAACTATAATTTATTTTATTAGCACTAATGTATTTTCTGAGGATTTATTTCACTGCTCTTCAGGCTCCTGAGTATTTTGAAGCTTCGTACACTACTACCGATCCCATTTTCTTCCTAGGTAACAGACTCTCATGGACTGCACGTAATTACTGATACTATTTTTTTATTTGATAATACTTCCTCTTTTGAAACTAGTTCTCACATGACACAACTTTTCGACGGTGGCTGAGTCGGTAGAGAGGTGGCTTGCAGTCCCAGTGGATGCGGTTTCAAATCCTGGCTGGAGCAGGGAACAGTTTAAGGAACTGAATTGAGTTAATGCAGACCTCACTGATATGCCATAAGACCCGCCGACATTTCATAAAAATATATCCACTAATAACAATACACCAGTCCTGTATGAGTCAATCCTAGCATGCATTCAGTATGGACGGTGGGTGTTTTCTCCGAAGTAGTGGCATGTGGAGGTGCATAGTACGTAAGAGGGCTGCTGGTTCTCAGGGAATGGGCTCTTTAGTTTATGCCCAGAGTCGGACACATTAAAAATATATACATTTTTTCCTGCTGTACAGAATGTCTTCCATGGCTGAGGCTGACTTGTACTACCAATGGATCAAGATCGTGCTACCCAACGTCACTTCCTGCCACAACCTACCCGACAGGATCACCGTCAGTACAACGCTTTCCCTCACAAACCTGTGGGTGGGTCTTGATAGCTGGATGGCTCACTCTGTCAATTCATGGCGGGTGTTATGTTTCGTGCTTTGACTCTATGTGTGTGTGTGTGTGTGTGTGTGTGTGTGTGTGTGTGTGTGTGTGTGTGTGTGTGTGTGTGTGTTCTTACCTAATTGTTTTTACTTAATTGTATCTTTACAGGAATGAGTCAACCTCGTACTGTCCCGTATTTTGAACCATATTCATCATACATGCCTTTAAATTTATGAATTGTTTTAGCATATACTATTTCATTGGGTAGTCATGCCACTGATTAAGTGCTCTATATGGGAAACTGAACTTCCTTATGTCGTTATAGCCTCTCTTTTAGTACAATTTTCTCCAGTGTCCTCTTAATGTTGCTTCCCCATAGGTTATATACTCATTTACGTCTATTTTCTCTTTTACTGTCATTTATTTATATAACATACTCATGTCTCCTCTTTTCCTTCTCTCCTGTAATGTTGGTAGGTTAATTTTTTTGACTCTTTCTTCATATCTTAGGTCCCTAAAACCTGGTGTCCATCCTGTAGTGGCCCTTTGTTCTTTTTCAATCTTATCTATGTGTTTTTTGATAGGTGGATTCCAGACTACTGATTCATATTCCCAAGTTGGTCTGATGAATGATGTAATTATCTTTCTCAGCATGTCTTCATTTATATACGTGAATCTACCCTCATATTAGCAAGCAGAGTGTACATGTTCCTCATCTTTTCATTTATGCGGTCAGCCGGTTGTGGTCTGTAATTGATAATCACTTCTTAATCCTTTTCCCTTTCTGATGTGTGTAGGGTTGAACCTCCTAACTTATAGTCCCTGTCTGGTCTTTTGTCACATTTACCAAATTTTATTACATGACATTTGTCCATACTGAATTCCATTTGCCATCCATTCCTCCATTCATTGAGTTTATTTAATTCCCATTATAGCTCTATGCAGATTCTGTGTTTGTAATTTCCCTCTGTATTTTTACTTCACCAGCAAACATATTTAGGTAGCTTTCATTTCCAATGCTGCTGTCTCTGTCATTTACATACTGTATACAGTACTAAAAACTTAATTGGTGCCAGCACCGAGCCCTGTGGAACTCCATTTGTCACTGCTCTCCATGATGAGTAATTTCCCCTTAGCAGTGTTCTCATTTCCCGTTTACTGAGAAAATCTTGCATCCAATCGTACAGTTTACCTTGGATTCCTCCTTGATTGTACAGTTTCCACAAAAGTCTTTTGTGTGGTACTCTGTCAAAAGCCTTCTTGAAATCGAAATATATGATGTCTACCAACCCATCTCTTTTCTATATTAACTCTGTCATAGTAACTTAATAGGTTAGTGACACATGATTTTCCCTTTCTAAAACCAAATTGTCTTTGTTATCACATTGTGTTTTTCCAGTAGATTTACCCATATTCTTCCTATCAGTTTTTCTAACATCTTGCATACAACAATGATCAGTGATACTGGTCGGCAGTTAAGAGGATTTTATCTGTTTCCTTTCTTGAAAAGGGGCACAATATTTGCTTTCTTCCATATATCAGGTAGTTTTCCTTAAGGATTCTCTGAATACCAATCATAATGGACTGCTTAGCTCTCTGGCACATCCCTGCAATACCCAACACAAAATCTCGTCAGGACCACTGGCTTATTCCCTGTCTAATTTCTGCATCTCTTCCTGGATCTCTTGTTTTGTTATACATATATTTGTTAACTTGTGCGAGCATGCTTGTTCGTTTTCATCTCTCGCAAAACTACTTTCTTTAGTAAAAAGCTGACAGGAAATATTTGTTTAGTACTTTACAAATATCTTCTTCATTTATATTGATTTTCCCCTCATCCATGACGGAATCTATTTTATCTTCAGCTTTTGTTTTGCTTAGTATGTAGCTGTAAAGCAACTTCGGCTGATCAAAGTGCCTTTGAGCTTCTCTCCTTATCCTTGTATAATCATTTCTTGCCTGTTTGTAGCTGTTATTAGCTCTCTCACTTTTATGTTGTCTGTATCTGATCCATATAAAATCTCTATTCTCTTTTGCATTTTTGCAGTCAGTATTAAACCAGTTCTTTGTTATTATTTCCGTGTCATTGTGCAATGGGACATAATTATGGACTCCTGTTTCGTAAAGTTCACAGATCTTTTATGTATAACATTTATATCTTGTCCTCCTAACTCCTTGTCCCTATTTATATCGTTGAAGTACTTCTTTATGTCATGATAGTTACCCTTTTTGCAGTTTAACCTCTGTTTGTAATTTCCATTACCTCTAACTATATCATGTGCTATCCTGAAATTGTCAGTTTCATTTTCTTGCCTAGTAAGTATGAGATCTAACAATGAGGGGTCTTATGGTCCTCTTTTTCTGGTGTTCACCTCTACATGCTGTGTTAGAAATAACTCTTGTATAACACCCAAAAGCTTCTGGTCCCAGCAACGTTCATGGCTTTTTACATCTAAAGTATTCCAGTTTATATTTGTGTTAAAATCTCCCATTAGTATAATTCTTTCAGATTTTTCTTCCATTCTGTATAGTAGGGTTCTTAAATTCTGAATTGTCCTTTCTGCCCGGTCTTCATGTTCACCTCTATCCCACGTGTTTGTCTTGGGTGGCATATATATAAATTTGCCAGTTATTATCCCTCCTGATGTACTAATCTCTACTGCAACTAATTTTACTTGTGACGTTATGTCTGTTTCTCTTTTATTTGGAGTCTTTTCTCTGTTAGTATCATAACGCCTCCTTTTTAAAATTTCTGTCTCTTCGCCAAATATTGTACTCATCCAAATTTTAAGAGTCGTTTGATATCCTTGGGGTTCATTTTGTTTGTTAGACAAATAATATGAGGCTCATTTTCCTTCATAAAATCTTTTATGTCTAATAATTTGGATAGCATTCCATCTAAGGTTAAGTACATTAAGTTAGCCATATTGTTCACATTTTTAACATTGGTTGAGTCTACTATCTTACTTTTATTTAATCCCTGCTGTTTATGTGCCATTTTTTTACTTCCTGTCCTACTATTTTGTAAAAAAATATTACTTCTCTCTTCATCTGATCTTGCATCATTGTTTCTTTTTGCTTCTTCCCTTTTTTCCTTTAGCAATTCCCTTTTCCCTTAAGTTAGGCACCTTTTTATCCACACTTCTATGTGCTTCTCTGATTCCTTAAATTTGTTAGCATTTTTCAGTACCTCTTCTACAGTGTTCACACTTTGGAAGGTTACTTACAGGGGCCTTGACTTGTTCCTCTCATATTTCCCTAATCTCTTAAATTCCTCTACATTTTTCACACGGATTTCGTCTGATACTATTTTCATTAGGTTCATTAAATCTATCATCTTGTTATAGCTGGTGATTCTATTCCTTATTTCTTCTTCATCTTTACCAGTGATGACTATAGATCTGTTAATTCCAGCTGTTTCCTTAATTAGCCGTGAGTTTTTCCTTATGATGTCTTTCACCTCTCTTGTCATGTCTCTTGCTTCAGCCTTGTTTTTTAGATCTTGACTTGTTTGGCTACTTCTGGCCATGTATTTTGTACTTCCTCTGTGTAGTTTCTCATTTCTCTTTGCTCATCTTCTCATCAATGTCTCTACTTTTCTCTATCAGATTACCTGCTTTCCTACTTATGTCTTTATCATTATTGTACTCCTGCAAAACTCTTTCATGGGCGACTACTGTATTTCCCGTTTCGATTATTTTCTTCCTTAGAATGTCTACCTCAGCCCGTAGCTCTCCTATTGTTGCATCTTTTCTGTTTAATTCCTTTACCAGTTCCTCACTTTTATCCTTTTGTTGCAATAGTTCCTTCCTTATTTCATCCAGTTTCAGTTCGACAGTTTGTTCCAATCTGTTCACTTTCTCTGCTAGTATATTAAATGTATCTAGTTCCGCCAGGTCTGTGTAGTCATCATTTTGTTTTTTTTACTGTTTCCCTTCCTCTTACCTAGTTGCATTTCTTGAAAGAACGCCATCATATAGAAATATACTTTCTATTTAGTGTGGGAATTTACCGGGGCTCGTCTGTTTACCCAACTCTGCGCATTTCGTCTGATAACACAGCAAACTCCCTAAGGCTTTGTCCACTTGATATTCTTCTTTTGGACAGTACTTCCTCGCTTCTACTGCATCCATGGGGTGCATTTATATAGCACAATTATGTCTCCTCTTTTCCTTCTCTCCTGTAGTGTTGGCAGATAGGTGTGTGTGTGTGTGTGTGTGTGTGTGTGTGTGTGTGTGTGTGTGTGAACAAAATATTTCAGATAGTTCTCATCCGATTTTAATTATGTTTAGTTAATGGTAAGAGGATGAGTAAATTTACTAATTTTTATAGACAGTTAGACCAAAGATCAAGGTAACAGGGCTAGGTCAAACGTTAATCTAA
>JAGKTI010019189.1:0-17164 GCA_018397915.1 Birgus latro | reverse complement strand
ATAGTTGCTTACCTAGTCCGTGTTTGATGCTACAGAACGATGTCTTATGCACCTCATGGAAGTGAAAGTAATTAAGTGCAGCTGCTAGGAAGAATTTTAAGATAACCATCTCATAAAATATGAATGTTGCTGAATATCTTACTATATTTTTGCGTTTCTAATGCAATGCGTTTATTTTGAGAATGAGCCCCGTGATGGGGTATTGTCTGCAGAGACGTGGGCGATACTTAAAGGGTTTTGGCACCCCTTTGGTCCCGAATCAATCCTTTTCAGCTCTTCAGCTGTCCCTCGTTTCTTTCTTTTTTCCTCGTGCTTGCTGTCCCTCTCTATTTCCCTCTCCCTTGTGCTACAAGGTCTTACTGGCTTAGTACAGTCTTCTCTCTTCTTATTTCAGTATAATATATTTGGTGAAATATAAAAGGTAGTAAGACAACAAATAGTTTAGTGTTCATTTACTGCCTATGCATATTAATATATATCATATGCCAAAGAGCATAATAACCTTTGAAAATGATAAAATGTAATACCAATATTACATTCGTTACAAAAGCATTGCTGGTTCTCGTCATCAGAGGTCAGCATCTGTTAATCTGATTCATAGATTTCGTTTCCACTGCTTCGAATATTATGAATAAACGAAACTACCAGCTGACATGCTGCTCTTCTGTGCTATGTTGCCATTTACGTTTTACTGACTGCTGACGCTTATTACTCTGCTATACTCCACGTGGGTTCGATCATTAAATACTGCAGTATTCTCTATACATTGTTTCGTGCCAATTATTTGTTATTTACCTTGATTTACGTATAATATGATGAGAATATTTGCTTCACCACCATTCAAAAGTTCAGCCCATCACGGTCCACTTTACACAGGCTCTAGGCTCTGAGCGATTCATTCATATAGTCCAGTCAAGATATGGATATATCCACCACAATCTGCAATAGTTTTTTCTGTGTTTTATTTTACTCTTTAGCAATACTGAAGTAACATATTAAAAGTCTAGAAAAATCTATTTATGGGAAGATAGTTTTTAAGGCATTATAAAAAAATGCCGACTCAGCATTTTTCACATGTGCAGTAACCTCTCTTTGTGATAATGTGGGCGTACGTACATGTTATATGACAATGAATAAATAAAAAATGGCATAAATTGAAGGCACATTATAAAATAATATGTTGTTATCCATGTTTGTAACTTAGATAATCCGCAATTAACAATTCAAAACAACCAATATAATTAAAAAACACGTTACCTTTTGCATATTTTGAAGTGCACCAGTGTATAACTGGATGATATTACTTGATTTTTTTTTGTTTTATATAGTATGGATGTATTATTTCATTAATACATGACATTATAAATGTGGTGATAATGTCACCTTTGTCTGCAGCCGATAAATTTAAATTCTGAGCTCATAATATGTACTTATCGTTATGTAATTTATCTACCTATTTAAGGTTTTTTGGTGGTTTGTTTACTGTTTTTTCATGAACGGACTTCACGTTGTTCGCCGGTCAGATCGTTTTTGGGCTGGGTTATCCACAGACCTGGTCAGTGAGTAGGTATTCATGTGTAGTTTGAAGTTATCTGGAGGCATGACCCGAGGACGTGGTATGTTAGAGGCGCAACGATCTTTGTGGGTGCTCTCATCCCCACCGTGCGCAGAAATCAATGATGTCATGCAGCAGTTTACATTCTTGCAGTACATAAGCAGTGAACAACACAAGGACGTGTCTCAGACCAGAATTCTCAAGGACAATGAAGATACAATGGCCATGGTTGAATTCCTTCTGGCGAGGAAGCCATTCAGTTATCACAAAGAACTGCAAAACATTACAACTGGTGTCTGCTCCTGCAGGAGTGACTGCTGACATGGCAGAAAAGTTGGTATAGCCATTCTGCAGGCTATGGAAGGGAAAACACAGTCAGATGTTGTCTTCAAGAAAGAGACACATGTCACAACTATGGATATCAAATCAGCAGTTGTCACTGGAAATGAAGATATTCATATAGATCCCAATCTTCTCTTCCAGAGACTTATAACTGCAGTAACTAGATGTGGTGATCTTGCTCAAAAAATGTCCTCACACCCTACAGCTATGTTTGACTCTAAAACCATGCTGAAGGCAGCAAACAAAGGAAGCTTGGCTAACGCAATGTAGCGCGATGGTTTAGATACACCTACTCCAGAAGGCGAAATCCATTACATCCTGGATGGGGGTGCTCTATTGCACCGCATACCATGGACACGTGGGAACAGCTAGGAGGAGAGCCTTCTGGATTACTGTCGCTATGTCTCCAAGACGTATGGTCGAGCTACAGTTGTCTTCGACGGGTACTCAAACACAGTTTCTCCAAAGGACTGTGCTCATCTTCGACGAAACAATGGAGTAGTGGGTGCACAGTTCATTTTACCACCGATATGAAGCTACAAAGCAAAAAAGAAGAATTTCTTGCTAATAAGAACAACAAGCAATACTTCCTCCATATGCTTGGTGAGAGGCTGGTGGCAACAGGCTGTGACGTCGTTCATGCAAAAGGAGATGCAGATTTGCTTATAGTTCAAACTGCAGTAGAATCAGCTGCAAGATGTGACAGCATACTTGTTGGAGATGACACAGATTTGCTAGTGCTCCTTTGTCATCAAGGAAAGAACACATCTCACAATCTATATTTCATATCAGAGACCAAGACACACACGAAGAAGAGACCAAGAACATGGAACATTAAAACAACCAGGGAAAGTCTTGGTGACAGTCTGTGACATCATCTTATTCCTACATGCTGTCTTGGGATGTGACACTACTTCCAGACTGCATGGAACTGGTAAGCGCATTGCTCTGACACTGATGAAAAATGCTCTTTTCTGTGAACTAGTGCAGATTTTGATGAAACAGGTATGCTTAAAGAGAGTATCATCGCTTCAGGAGACATAGCAGTTGTGCGTCTGTACAGTGGTCTCAGTGGAGAAACAATAAACGAGCTGCGCTTGAGACACTTTCGTGAAAAGACAACAACCACCACTTCAAACATAGAACCCCAAAATATTCCTCCGGCTTGTGCATCATTAAAGTATCAGAGTTTACGGGTATACTACCAAATAAAATTGTGGCTAGGTGTGGCCACTCTGCATCCTGAAGAATGGGGATGGAAAGTCGTCGATGAAAAAATGCTTCCCATCACGACAGACCTCGACCCAACACCACAGGAACTCCTTAAGGTCGCCAGGTGCAGCTGTAAGGCTGGATGCCACACCCTTCGATGTTCTTGTCACAAAAACGGTCTTTCATGTACAAATGCATGTGGAAAGTGTAGAGGGATCTGTTCAAATATGTGAACCATCGAGTAGGAGGAAACCAGTAATAATGGCTTGAACTTTGAAATATAATGTTAATGTTAGAGAAAACTAGCACCAAGCGTAGGGAGCCTATGTGGCACTAATATAGCAAAAAAAAAAAAAAAAAAAGAGGAAGAAGGATATGGGGCAAAAAAAAAAAAAAAAAAAAAAAAAAAAGGATGGACAATTAGATTAGGTGCAAAATACGGAGAGCAAAAGAGAAGCAATAATATTAGAAACAGAAAACATAGGTAAGTTACCAAGAAAGTCAGTAAGCAACAGTGGGCAGGGTAATAATGAGAGGCAGGGAAATGCAGAGTGACGGACTTTGAGTGGGAACGGTCAGTTGAGAAAAGACGTCAGATAGTCAGTGGGCAGTTACAGCGTGAACAAAGTGACAGGGGGTCACGACTCATTAAGTGACCGTGAGTGAGGCGGGTGTGACCCAGGTGAAGACGAGTAACGACAGTCTGTCAACTAAGATTAGAATTAGTGGAAACAGACCATGCAAGAACAGAAAGTATAATGAGATGAACCTTACTGGTGACATGGGAGTTCCAGGAAGTTTGCCATAGGTTAAGGAAGAGTCAAGTAAGAATAGGAAAACAAGCAAGAGTAGGAATGGATCGAGGAGATGTGAGAAACCGAGCAGCAGAACGAACCAGAGAATCTGCACATTCGTTACGGGCAATGCCAACATGAACAGCAAAAATGAATCAACTTCTTACACACAGAACACCGGAGGAGCCACTTTTGAAAATGGGTGACAAGGAGATGAGAAGAAGAGGCTTGCAGAGAAGACAGCCCGATAACAAAAGAGGAGGAAGAGGAACGAAACTTACATTTCAGAGCGAAAAAAAGTAGCATTAAGTTCCGCTGTGAGAACACCTGCAACCGAAGGAAGGGAACTGGAAAAAGAAAACTTAGGGGAGACAACAGCAAAACCAACACCGTGAAGGGATTTGGAACCATCGGTAAAGATAGGAGTTGCAGAAGAGTGAGAAGACATGTGTTCAAGATAAAAGGAGCAGAGTGTGAGAGGAGAAAGAAGAAAGCGAGAACAAAGGAGAAAAGAAGAACAGACTACTGGTGGAGGTAAAAGCCAAAGAGGGAAAGAAACAGGATGAAAGGGAAGGATGAGTGGAAAGGTGAAACTAATAGACTGAAGAAGAGCAGGGACACGGAGGGAGCAGGGAAGGAGGAGATGAGAGGCTGACTGAAAAGAACGATGGAGAAAGGGAGAATTTGTTAGAGGGAAACTGACACAGACTTAACTGTAAGGAGAGAACGACGAGAAGAGGGGGAGGGGACGTGATTCAATGCAGAGGCTCGTGGCTGGTGTTAACCAAAAGGCACCTATGGCTAAATGTAGACCAGTATGATACAGGGAATCAAGTTTCGAAAGAGTACGGGCAGAAGAATAGACTTGACACCGGTGACTGAGTTTAGAAAAAATGAGGACAAAGTGGAGACGAAGAAGTGTGGTGTGATCAGCGTCCCATGAAATGAATGAATGAATTAATGATAGAATACAGTTTAAATCTGGCAGCCCAACTTCAGTGCTCTGTCTCTCAAAGCTCTATCTTTTTTTTTTTTTTTTTTTTTAATGCACGGAAGAAGGAACCAAAGGCCAGGGCCCGCATACTGTTCCTTCCAAGAAAAAGTAAAAACAATACAAAAGATGGCCAAATTCAAGATCCATTCATTTCGAGATGCCTGAACACACTGCGTTTGAAAGACTGGAGATCATAGGAAGTAGGAAATACAGACAGAGGAAGACAGTTCCAGAGTTCACCAGTTGCATAAATGAAGGACTGGGAGTAACGGTTAACTCTTGCATTAGAGAGTTGGACAGAAAAGGGATGAGAGTTTGTTGCTAGACGGGTACTACGTGCCCGCCGTAGAGATGGAGGGATGCAAGCAGACAGTTCAGAGGAACAGTGACCGTTGAAGTAGCGATAGAAAAGAGATAAAGATGCAACAGTGCGGCGAAGAGACAAAGGTTGAAGAGAATCAGTAAGAGGAGGAGAGTTAAAGAGACGAAAAGTCTTTGACTCCACCCTATTGAGAAGAGCTGCATGTGGGGAGCCTCCCCACACATGAGAGTTGTACTCCATACACGGGCGAATAAAACCCGTGTACAAGGTCACAACTGTGCAGGGGTAAAGAAAGCTCGGAAACGGCTTAGCACACCTAATCTCTTGGAAGCAGATTTCACAAGAGATGTAATATGTTCTTTCCAAGACAAATCCAGAGAGAATGAAACTCCAAGTATGTTCAAGGATGATGCAGGACTGAGCTGGACATTATTAAACATTAGTGGGTAATCCTGAGGAAGATTTTGTCGGGTTGATAAGTGTAAGAACTGAGTTTTTGATGCATTAAAAATAACAAGATTATTTTTACCCCAATCAGAGATACGAGCCAAGTCAGACATTAGGTGTGCCATAGCCTCATCCCTTTTTTGTTGAAGTAACTGCTGAGATGGACGTTGCGGAAACCGAATGGAGAGGTGAAGGGTGGAATCATCAGCATATGAGTGGATAGGGTTAGATGTATACAGCTTAGAAGGTCATTGATGAATAAAAGGAAGAGAGTTGGTGATAGGACAGAGCCCTGAGGAACACCACTGTTGATAGGTCTAGGAGAAGAACGATGGCCGTCTACAACAGCGGCTATAGAACGACCAGAAAGGAAGCTAGAGATGAAGGCACAGATAGAAGGATAGAAACCGTAAGAGGGCAGTTTGGAAATTAAAGATTTATGCCAGACTTGATCGAAAGCCTTTGAGATGTCAAGTGCAATGGCAAAGCTTTCGCCAAAGTCCCGAAAGGAGGATGACCAGGAGTCTGAAAGGTAGGTGAGAAGATCGCCAGTGGAGCGTCCCTGACGGAACCCATACTGACGATCAGAAAGAAGGTTGTGACAGGAAAGATGCTTTAAAATTTTTCTGTTAAGAATTGACTCGATAACTTTTGAGACACAAGATGTTAAAGCAATTGGACGATAGTTAGAGGGCTGGGAATGGTCACCCTTCTTTGGGACTGGCTGAATGAGAGCAAACTTCCAGCAAGAAGGAAAGGTACAAGTTGATAGACAAAGGCGAAAGAGTTTACCTAGGCAGGGTGTAAGCACAGAAACACAGTTTTTGAGGACAACAGGAGGGACTCCATCAGGACCATATGCCTTGTTAGTACTGAGGCCAGTGATGGCAGAAAATACATCAGCTGAAGAAATTTTAATGTTAGTCAAGAGGAAGTTAGAGGGGGGAAGTGATGGAGGAATAGCACCGGAATCGTCTAAGGTGGAATTGGAGGAGAAAGTCTGAGCTAAGAGATCTGCTTTATCAGTAGAAGAAATAGCTACAGAGCCATCAGAGTAGAAAAGAGGAGGGAAGGATGATGAGGTAAAGTTGCTAGAAAGGTTTTTGGCAAGGTGCCAGAAGGAGCGAGAAGAATTCGAGTTGGAGAGTTGAGAACATTTAGCACGGATGAAATTATTTTCAGCAGAGCGAAGAACAGACTTAGCACGATTCCAGGCAGAAATATATAAAAGATGTGATTCAGGGGTGGGTTGGCTCCGGTACCTCTTATAGGCCCTCTCCTTGTTGCGGACAACATTAGTACAAGCGTGATTAAACCAAGGCTTTCTTGCAATAGTCAGAGGATATGAGAAAGGAATGTTTGCTTCCATGCCTGAGAGTATAACCTCCGTAATGCGCAAGGCACACTCAGATGGCTCCCGGCCATGGAAGCAATAATCATTCCAAGGAAAATCAAAGAAGTACTGCCTGAGGGCCTCCCAATCTGCAGCTCCAAAGTGCCACAGGCGGCGTTTCTTTGGAGGGTCCACAAGCTGTACTGGACAGGTTAAGGTAATAAGGTTGTGATCGGAGGAGCCCAACGGAGAGAAAAGATTAACAGTCTAAGCAGAAGTATTAGTTGTTAGTAAATGGTCAGGTATGTTGGAACTCTCTCCAAGGCGGTCAGGGATACGGGTAGGGTGCTGTACAAGCTGCTCTAGGTCATGAAGGATAGAAAAGATGTAGGCTTGTTCACCAGGTGGATCAGTGAAAGGAGAGGAGAGCCAAAGGTGGTGGTAAACATTGAAGTCTCCTAGAATGGAGATTTCAGAGAAAGGAGAAATGGATAGAATGTGTTTCATCATCATTTTTTGGTTAAAATTCAGTTAATTCGTGCTTTGTGTGCATTATTTATGTGAAAGGGGACTTAAATAATTGCTATGCTTGTCCGGTAGGGAGGTAGGGTGGTGGTTTTCTGATTTAGGTTAGGTTAGGTTAGGGTTATGAATGACCAGTGCTGGAGCTTCAGGGCCACTATCCGGACAGGACCACTTTCCTGTCATGCCTTTGGCTCTATTACATCGGATAGTGGGAAGATTACTGTATTAGAAATATAACGTGAAACATAGAATGGTTTATAAAATATCAATTACTTATAAATATTGAAAGAGGCCTGTCTCCTGAAGAAAAGTAAAAACATCAGTATAATTGCTGGAGGCTCCACCAAGCATCGAAGACAGACAGTAGGTACCATCTGCCCCCTTATGCCTACGGAGGAATCCCTGACGTAGGTCCCCCAGACTTGGACACTCGACCAGCAAGTGACGGACAGTAAGAGGAACAAAGCAATCATCACAGTACAGCTGAGTCCCACCACTCATCAAGAACCCATGTGTAAGCCGGGAGTGCCCAATGCAAAGCCTGGTAAGAGCCACCTCCAGTCACCGAGGTATGGAGGGGAAAACCCTTGGCAAAGTCACTTTCTGAAAAATTTCTCTTAGCTTATTATGAGCAACACCGTCCCACTGTCTCTGCGAACACAAATGAATCGCTTACCGCAAGTATAGTGTTACATCAGAAGAGGGAACTGGGTAGTCAGTAGGTGGCCGTTGAGATGACGCAGCTTTAGCTAGAGTATCTGCCATCTCATTGCCCATTGCACCAACGTGTGCGGGAACCCAACAGAAATCTACACAATGGCCACGATGACAAAGAACTAGCCATTCTAAAATTGATACAACCAGTGGATGGGATGCATTAAAGGACTCCAGTGCAGAGAGAGCACTATGGGAGTCACTAAAAATCACAAAAGCAGATTGGGGGAGAGTAAAAATAATTTGGAGAGCAAATAATATTGCACTTAGTTCTGCCGTATACACTGAAGCAACACTGGGAAGGCTACCCCCCCAGCTGAAGAAAGGGAAGACAATACCGAAACCTACTCCAGTATCAGTCTTAGATCCATAAGTATAGATAGGGATAGAACCCTCATTACTGGAGGCATGCTCTAAAAAGAAAGAGAGGGACACCAGTGAGGGAAATAAACCCTTTTTTCCAACAATGGACCTATAGAATGTTACACAAGGTAGTAGCCAGAAACCCACCCTCAGGATTCGATGTGGACAGACTGCCAGTCTTGGAACAGAGAAGGCTAGCCTTACAGATCGGACCCTGTAACCAAAGGGCTTCGGGAAACTAGGACGGGAGTCATAAACAAATGATTGGGAATCCTGGGAAACAATGGCACAAGAAACTGGGTCTGAAAGGTGGTGAAGACGATACAAACATCTCATCATCAATGACTGGTGATGCAAAGCCAAAGGGAGGGCATCAGCATCCACCAACAAACTCAAAATTGGGGACAACCTGAATGTCCCAGTTGCCAATCATACGCCAGGATGATGCACAGAATCCAGTATCCGAAGACAGGCATCGGTTGCACAGGAGTAGACCTCACACCCATTTTCAAGTCTTGACAGGATAAGAGATCTGTGCAAGAAGAGGAGGGTCTGACGATCAGCACCCCAAGAAGTATGTCCCAAAATCCTCAGAAGACTCAAAGCCTTAATACAAGTTACCTTCACAAAACAAATGAGGAACCCAGGTTAGTCGTCCATCAAACAGAAGACCCCAAAACCGACTCTCTTCCATACAGAATATCCTTCAACCATAAAGATACAAGTCAGGGTCTGGGTGAACCCCACGAAGACGACAGAAATGCATAGCCACTGTTTTTTGTAAAGAAAAACTGAAGCCACAAGACTCAGCCCACTCAGAAATTCTATTAAGTGCCAGCTGCAACTTCCTCTCTATCAGAGACATACTAGTTGCAGTGAAAGAAATTGAGAGGTCATGTATGTATAGTGAGCCTCGTCCACCATCGGGAAATACACTTGTTACACTGTTAATGGCCACAGCAAACAGAGTAATACTTAGAATACTCCCCTGTGGTACTCCATCTTCAAGTGCACGAGCATTAGAAAGCACTCCCCTCACTCGAACCCTTAAAAGACTATTAGATAAAAATTGCTGAATAAAAATAGGCAAGCGTCCATGAAGACCAAACTCATGAAGTGAAAGTAAAATGGCATGATGCCAGGCAGTGTCGTATGCCTTCTCCAGATCGAAGAAGACAATAACTTTGTGTTGGTTAGTGGAGAAAACCTCACAGACGGAAGATTCCAAGGAGTGTAAGGCATCAGTGGTAGATCGCATTTTATGAAAAGCATACTGGACTGGTGATAAGTAATTGCCCCTCTCCAAATACCACCTGAGCCGGCCATTTACCATCTTTTCCAACACCTTGCAAACACAAGAGGTCAGAGAGATGGGACGATAATTTGTAGCCTACAGATGTTCCTTTCATGGATAACTACAGCAACACCCCAAGAAGTTGGAAACTCGCCATTACACCAAATTCTGTTGTATAGCACCAGTAAAAAGGAAAGGGATTCATCAAACATATAACATAAAAAGGCACATGGACTATCATCACAGCCAGGAGACGAGTCATGACACTGTGACAAAGCTGCCCGAAGCTCAGAAACAGAAAAGGGGACCTAGTAAGACTTCGCTAGAAGATGTGAAGCTGAGGCTACAGGCTTCTAAGTGCCAAAGTTGGCATGCTGAAGGCAAATCCGTTTCCTTTCTAGACACACCAGCAAAATGCTGGACAAATGCTTCAGCAACTGCAAAGGGGTCAGTCACAGTCTCATCAGCATCAGATAAAACAGGAGGGGAAGGAACAGAAAATTTGCCAGAAATCTTTCTGACCCGGTTCTACACTTGGGTGAGGGAAGTCCTCGAGTGAAGGAAGGAAACATATTCCCGCCATGAAGAACGTCTGGCCTCCTTGAGCACGCAACGTGCATGAGCACGCGCCCTCCAAAAGGCCACCAAATATTGACTGTCCCCACGATGGTGGCGAAACCAAGAGAAGGCGACCCATTTGGCCCTCACTGCAGAGGTGCATTCAGGGGTCCACCAAGGAACTGGACATTTAGGGAAATGACCAGAGGTCTTGCGACTAGACAGAAGAGTTGCTGAGTGCATTACACCAGTTATATAAGCCATTGCCTCATCAGCACTAACAAAACCGTCCACAGTGCGGTCAGTGGAACATAGCTCTCTGAAGAGTGGCCAGTTTGCTTTATCTAGGCGCCAGTGAAGGAGAAGACATTGTGGCTCACACTCAGCAGAAGATAAAATAATTGGGAAGTGATTACTGCCATGCAGATCTGGCAACACACTCCACCTAAAATCTTAAACAGAAGTATCTGAGCATAGAGACAAATCAATTGCCGTGAAAACACCAGTCAGACTATGAAAGTACGTCATTTCACCCGAATTCAACACCCTACCTCCTCATCCTTCACCAAAGAAGCCAGCATTGCACCTCTAGGGTTGGTCATACTGTCACCCCACAGTGGGTGACGACCATTCAGATCACCTAGTAAAAGAAAGGGGGATGGAAGGTCGTGAACAAGCTGGGTAAGATGTACCCTCTCAACAGAAGCACTTGGAGGGAGATAAAGATTACACACCGTATATTGACGACGAAGGAAAATCTGAATGGCAACAGCCTACAGTGGAGTTGAATGACTCAGACAAGTAAATGGGATATCACAGCGAACTAGGATAGCAGTACCACCATGATGTCCTTGGCCAGTATGAGGATCAGAATAAAATACATGGTAACCAGAAGGACTCTGGAAGAAGCAGCATTCCCAATCATCATCATCTGGATGCATATACATGCTGGGGAAAAGTGGGCAATAAAACTTAACAATCCCTCCCAACTAGCACATAAACCACGACAGTTCCATTGAATTATAGATCCCATTGTGGAGTGGCATTATATCTGGGCACTCCCACTACCAAGTTTCTGGACACTGGGAACCTTGACGGGTACTCTGCCGAGGGTCAGGTTGATTAACTGATTCCTTGGCCGTGGCTAACCCCTTAGACAAGGAACACGAGATACCTCTTTTTAAAGACAGCAAAGGGAAGGAAGAAGAAGAAGCCCGGACAATGGCTTTTTCTGTCGTGGAGCAAGAGAATGCTTGGCAGATGGGCTGGAAGATACCTTCGACCGACTAGAGCATCCAGCAACATCATGAAAAGGAGTACGATCAGTAGTGCACCCCACAGTATGAGGATTTTGAGAGGTCAAGGTTTCACGTAGCTGAGTATGTGCATCAAGAACCCAAGCATCAGCATAGTCTGGTGGGGGTCTGACCGTCAGTGAAATACCATCCCCAGACTGCAGTTGCCCGGACTCCTGAGAATCCTGAGCAGAAGTGGTGTGCTCCACAGCTGAAACCTTAGGTGGTAGGTCCTCAGCCTCCAAGCATTCGGAAGGGTCACGGCGATGTTTGCCATGCACAGGAGGGACGTCGGAGGGTTTGCTTGATTAAGGACAAGTAGCACCAATACGGACATCAGCCACCACCACGGAAGCGAGCAGGCTCTCAGTTACCGAAATGGGAACAGAAACAGCCAGAGTAGAGGGTGAGTGAACATCATTCTGACTTGCAATACTAATTCCTGGGACAGCATCCAGCTAATCACATGATGGGAAGTGGGCATAGTAATGGGTTGGGGTGACTTCTTGGACACAGAACGACACACAGGTCCTCCAGAAAGACAGAAGCATAGATAACCCCAAGTTGGAAGAAACATGTCTGGGCTCTCCTCTTTGCTTCAGGAAATGAAACCCTCTCACGTGTACGTATGGACAAAATTTCCCTTTCCAGGCAGTATCGTGGACAGCTCTTAGAAGACACAGCATGAGGACCTCCACAGTGATGGCATTTAAGGGGTCCTGGACAGTCGCTGGTATGACTTGGTCCACCACATGAAATGCAGAAACCAGGAATGCCAGCTTGTTCATGGCGGCAAAAGTGGCTAACATGCCCATACCTCTGACAGTGGAAACACCTCTTTGGGGTTGGAACATAGGACTTCACAGGAAGAGAAAGCCAGGCGAGTTTCATAGATGTAGGCAACGTCAATCGATTAAATGTCAAGAACAGTGTCGGTGTTGGAGTCAAAATACCTTCTATTTTCTTCTGTAGGCGCTCAACCTTCACTACGCCAGAAGACTGCAGTTCCTCCAACAACCGTGCCTCTGAGTATCGAAGAAGGTCACGAGAAAAAATCACTCCTTTACACTGGCTAAAAGCAGCGTGAGTACGCATGAAACAACTGCACCAAAGACTGAGGTTAAATCCATCAATCTTGAGCTCTCTTCCAGGAGGACACCTCGATAAGGATGCGTCCATCCCCCTGTGAACAAATTTTAGGTTCGCTCCCACAAGCAGAAACTATAGCATGGTGCTAATGCATATCTAGCACTGACTTGCCTACCGAGGGCTTCAGCACAAGATATTTTGCATAGATTGCTGGCACCATTTCATCTTGGACAAATCCCAGAGTTGAAACAACCCGACTAGACCTCCTCCTAGTCCCAGCTGAGTGCTGGTGCAGAGGAGGGAAGTCTCCAGGGGCCTGGAAAGGCTCCAGGGTGGTAATACGGGAGGTGCAGTCAGTAGAATGTCTGGGGACCAGTGTCGTCAACAAGAGCCTGATTTTTACTTAAAACCTCCATTCAACAACCAAAATTCCTTCATTCCCCCACCCTTCCACCCACCATGGAGCCCAACAATGGGAGGTCGCATGCCAGTGACAAAACCTCTGGCAACCCCAAAGGTAACAGAAGAGTATACACGGGTAACCACAGGGGGACCTGGGCAAGGGTGATTCCAGGATGATAGAAGCCACCATGCCCCCGCAGTACCCACTTGACCCTAGCCTTTTCATGACCAGCCAACTGACCTGGTCGGGCCCAACCAGGCATCCCGTCTAGCCAGAATAGGGACCAAAGAGGTGTATTGCTAGCTGCAGGGCACATCATGCAGCATCACTCAACCCCCAGGACTCCTGTCTCCCAGCATTACGGGGCGCCACGCACGGCAAACACGTGGGGGGGCAACAGTCCCACCCTAGATGGCAAATGGGCAGGGACTAACATCATCAGCAGGCCTCCTCCACCAGTGATGTAGGGGGTGCTTGTTGCACGAGGCCGACAAATGCCAAACCCTACAAAGGTAGACATGCCTCCAAAGTAGATGGCACTGCCAACCACGCTTCAAGCCCTGCCACCACGTCAAGGTGACCCTGTGCAGTGCGGCGTCCCATGAGAGATGAGACAGAGTTTGTAACAAGCGAAGGCAATGAAGAGTGGAGGAACGAATGTAGGAAACATGCTCGTTCCAGTTTAACCAAGGGACAAAGGCAAGACCAAGAAAAGTTGCTGAAGGCCAATAAGGGAGAGGGTTGTCATACGGCAAAGAGGCAGTTGAGGTATTCTATAGGAACGGGAGAACGACATTGCATAAGACTTGAAGGTAGAGAGGCGAAAACTATGAGTGGTGACCCAAGTGAAGAATGCCGTAATGGCCGACTGAATAAGGGATTGGAGCAAGAGAAGATCCGAATCCGCAGTGTATACAGCAAAATCATTGACATACAGAGAGACGGAAACACAAGGGGGCAGAGAAGAGACAATGCCATTAATTGTGGAGGATGCCTTCTTTCTGGGGGAAAGCATGAGAAAGATGGGCACTGAGACGGACATGGAAGGTGCGGAGGGAAATGAAATTTTGAAGAAAAACACCAATGTTGCCATAAAGACCAATGATGACAACGAAAAATATGATAGCGCCACGTAGTATCATAAACCTTTCCAAGTCAAAAAAGGTAGCAATGACAGACTGGCAAAGAGAAAAAGCAGAACGGATATAATACTCTGAACAAAGTTGATGATCTTAAGTGCTACAAGCTTTTCAATATCCGAACTGTAATTGCGAAAGAAGACAACGGAATTCAAGGTGCCACATAAGTCAATGACTGATCATACGTCCAAGTAGTTTGCATAAACAACTGGTTAGAGCAATGGAATGGTAGTCTTGAGGAAAATGACCTGTTTTACCAGGTTTAGGAAATATGACCACCACAAGCCAAGGAAGAGGAAAAAAAAGGAGGAAAATAAGCTCCAGTTAGCAGCACGGAACTGACAACGTGGAGGGCGAGGAACCGGACAGAAAGAGGTAAGGGAAAGCTTGATAGGAAAGTGGTCACTGAAAAGAGTCATCCAGAACCGACCAGTGGAAATCAAGGGGAAACAGAAGTAGAACAGAGACAAGTCGACGCAGAAACGAACGAGTACGAAGATCAAACTGAGCAGCAGAGCCAGTATTGAGCAGAAACAGATCAGACAAAGAAAGAAATTGCTCAAAGAGGCGACACCGGGGGGTGACAACGGAGTCACCCCAAAGGGTATGACAGCAATGCAAGTCTCCAAGGAGGAGAATTGGAGGATAAAGGGAAAGAAGTAAGGAAGAAAGGGAAGGAAAATAAAAAAAGATTAGAAGGAGAGAAATAGAGAAAGCAGGCGGCAACTCAGAGGCAAAGAAAAATATCAGCAGACGCATGAGGGATAGAGAAAGGAACAGAAAGGGGTTAAAAAAGAACAGTGTTGCAGACAAGAAGAGCAGCACAAGGAAGAGAATGAAAATCGAGAAATGTAAAACCTGGAATAGAAACAGGAGAAAAGTTTCTTGGAGACCTACAAGCAGATCATGAACCGATATGAGGTATCGTAAGGAAAACGATGGGATGCAAAACCGCATATATTCCATTGTAGAAAGGCCATGAGAAGAAACAAGACTTATGACTGGGAAGAGTGTGGCGTACGCACGTGACGGTCACGGCGGGGGTGACCAGGAGGTATAGGGAATCAAGGATCTAAACAATAGAAGAGACAGAAGAAACAGAAGTCACAGAGGGACGAGGACAGACAGAGTTGGAGGGAGGGGAAGGTTTAGGAGAAGGAGAAGGAGTAGGAGTAGGGGGAAGGCAAGAGGGAGATGGACGTCCGCAGAGACAAGGGAGGACATGGAGGCTGTACGGCAAATGTAGGAGACAGGATCTTGGATGGTCTCTGTTTCCGTGGGAGACGAAACAGGGCAGAGGGACACTGATGAGATGACCCGAGAGTGATGACAGGTGGATAAGAGAGAGGATAAGGTACTGGGAAAAGTGGAATGTTAGGGACGTTTGGAAGGTCGGACGGGAGATACTGTGTTGAAGAGACCACGAATGTGTGTGTGTGTGTGTGTGTGTTTTTTTTTATGAGACAATGAATGGGGAAGGAAAAACAAAGGAAATAAAAAGTTTATGTGCCTAATGGCATACTCCATTCATAAAATATTTATAACAACTGGATTTAAATAAAAGTGGATTAAATGTTTGTGGGAAGCAACTCCCAGGAAGTGCTTTCCAGAGAGTAGTAGTTCTGCGGATAAATTAATTTTGATAAGCAGAGGTTCTGCATTGCGGGGGAGAGAGTGTGTTCACGGGCGCTTCCAGCTGCCCGAGTATTTCGGGAGAAAGTGTGAAGGGGGGGGGGGGCACAATTGAAGCAAGTTCGTCAGAGCACTTACGGTAAAAATATCGGTGAAATAATGCAAAGGATGCAACATCTGAACGTACTGACAATGGAGGAAGCTCCTGCGTAATGGCAAGATTATTGATTTATCCAATGGCTTTATTTTGAATATGTCCAACTGCCTCAATGCAACCGCTCCATCCAGTCCACAGCGGCGAACAGTATTCGATCTGAGAACGCACATGACTTTTGTATATTGTGGTCAAATACTCTCCAGTGAAGAAGTCACGAACTCTGTACAGAAGTCCCAATCTTTTAGAAGCATTTTTAGCAAGCTTAGGTTGCTGTTTAGTATGACACCGATATCAACTGTAGTGGATATGGGGACACTGACATAATTTAAAATTATGTGGGAGTCTGAGTGATTCTTTCTGTTGGAGAAATTAATATATTTAATTTTTATGAGTCCAGATTTATTTGTCCCAATTTATTAATTTTAGAAAGGTCCTGGTTCAGAGAAACTGCTGTGTTTAATTGGGAGTTTATAATATCAGAGTGTGTAAAGGAGGAAATAAATGTGAAAGAACTATGAGGCAGCATAAGAGTGTATTGGGTTGTGAGTGACAGACAGGAGGTCATTTATATGAATAAGAAAGAGGACTGGGGCCAAAACTGATCCCTGAGGTATGCCAGCATTTATGGAATGAAATTGGGAATTAATTCCATCTACCATAACCCGTATTTTTCTATTATGAAGGTAAGAAGAAATTAGAGGAACCAGTGATGCAAGGCAATAGTGTGACATCTTAGACAATATGGCCCGGTGCCATAGTCTGTCAATGCTTTTCAAATATCAAGTACTATTGTGTGTGTTTCATCATGTTGGTGAAATCTGATGGGTAAGAAGGCAAAGAATGTCTATGGTTGAACGTTCTTGTCTAAATCCATACTGCCGATCACTGATTAATTTACTGATTTCTAGGTGCTTGACTGTGTGTTTGTTTATTAGTGTCTCAAAAACTTTACCGAGAATGGAAGTCATAGCGATTGGTCTATAGTTTGATGATTCA
>JAGKTI010019188.1:0-17164 GCA_018397915.1 Birgus latro | reverse complement strand
TGCTGTTAGCCTTGGATCCTTGCTAACTTGCCTTGAGATCAGCTGACAGGTCCTGAAGGTTGTCTTACGAGGTCTCCCAGGCTTGGGAAGTGGAGTGGGAGGAATGGCCTCCCCACTGTCCTTGAACCGCTTCACCAGTCTCTGCACTGTCCTCAGTCTAACACCTGTTTGATTTGCAATAAATGGGAGTTTGTGGCCAGCTTTGTATAAAGTAATACTTCCACACGTTTGTCCTTGCTTGTGGTTACTTTAGGCATGATGAGAATGTGGTAGGTAACCAAATAACTGTGTTATTTGAGTCAAAACATGCCCTCATGGTGCATCACACACAGAGACAATCCTCCTCCTGTGGCTGCCCAAACATTACTGAGCCTGCACCTGTGGTGCCAAACCTATCAAGCAGGGTTGCCAGCTCCCGTTGAAAAAGCGTCAGCTCATTTCGCATCACAGGGGAGGGTAGTATTGACCCTACTTCACTTAACGCAAAAAAGAATGACGTCGGCCCTTTAGCATCAATACTTTCCGAGCCTACGGTATTTTTCATTATCTCATTATCTTATCTACCTGCAGTGAATATGTATATATTTTACTTACATCAGACTTACTGTAACATAGCTAACATTCACATAGCAACATAGCACCACATAGCTTGCCACATAGGCATCAGCATCGAACCTTCGACTGCATAGTCAGCTTCATTCCCACACCCCACTGCGAGCTTAGAGCCGGCGGTTATAGCTAGGGAGTGGGGATAGTGAGACGTACTCCTCTAGCACTCATTTATACGGTGTAACCACTTGTACCTAACTGTATAATATTGTTCGAATAGTGAAATCTATATTTTACTATACCAGACTTTATTTAACCTCCAAGCCAGTAATTAATACATCAGTGTGGTATGAGTAATAAGGAAGGAGAGGGAAATAAGGGAAATTATCATCAAGCGACACAGTGTGATTCATTGCCAGCCAGCTACCACAAACATCAAGAGGACGTCCCATAGACATCGCAGTTACTCAACTCTCACAACAATGTGCCAGGCCTGATCTGTGGTGACTGGTACATAAATTGGTGTGCAGCGGTGTTCGTACGTGCCTCAACAGTTTCGTCTTCGTCAGTGTGTCGTCTTGTGAGTTTCCGGCTTTCACACACCATTGTTACACTCCGTCCTCCAACTCCTATCCCATTATCTCCCTGGCTCAGTGGTATCCATATTTTTAATGAGTCTTTTATGATTCATTTACCACTGCATTCTCGCATTCTTACTATCACCACTCAACTATCACCCAACCCCTCCGGGCTCAGAGCTTGGTCACCAAGTAGTGGTGCCTCTTACAAAATTTCTCAGCTGCGGCCATTGGCTCTGGGACGCGACGACATCTAAGAAGATTCTCAACTAGCGGCTGGATGAGTCACGAGGAGAGCGCCTGGGCAGAGCGTATTCAGGATTCTCCACGGCTGGGCGTGTTGTGAGCGGATTCACAACTCTTCTCAGCGCCTGGCGAGTGCATTCCTGCCGGTGTGGTATCTCGTTCCTTCTACAACATCCTGCATCGATTCTTCTAAAAGGGTGTGCAAGGGCGCATGGATCGTCAGTCTTCAATCAACCCCTCTACTGTATAGTTAGTTAGTAATACTATCAGAGGTAAGGTTGGTGGAACACAAGTGCTGAAATACATTTTTCACATGTGGTATGTGCAAGATTTAACTTTTGTATAATCTGTCATATGTGAACCACATATATCCATGTTTATTTGTCATTCTGTTAGTGTTCTGTTGCATGTTACCTTTCAGCAGAAAGCCCTTGCGTGTTAAGGAAGAGGATAGTAGCCATAGCTCAGTCACATTCCGTTCAGAGCTAACGTTAAATCCGGGCGAGTCCAGTTCAAGCGAGTCACTCCGCAACTCCCCCGTCTTCTTTAGCGAGCAGACTACCGCAATTTCCTCTGATAGTGACGGTGGGGAGACTAACAAATTCTCAGATCAGTCACTTAGTCCCACTGTGAAGACAAATTTACCTTTCTCACCTAGTTCTACACGTAGTGGTAAAGTATATAACCCTTCCATTACTCAATTTAGCATCATGAATCAAACTAGTAATGCTACTTCTACTGGTACACAGCCTTCTCTTTTGCAGGGTTTAACTGTACTTCAAGACAATGTACCGATATGAATATGGGATGGCACTGATCCTACGTGGAATGTGTATGTATTTGTGCGCCAGATGAAAGATGAGATAGGTAGAAGGCAGTTTGCATCAGAGAGTGATAAACTAAAATTTTTATGTGGTAGAATTTCACAGACAACAGACACTCCAGCTCGCCTTCTCATGGGAGATGATTTTTACTGTACCTGTGATAATGCAGACGACTTCCTGGCAGAACTTGTGGTCGACATGGGCTCTATGTCGTTCGCTGGGGGTGATGTTACGGCCTTGCTTAGGGCTTTGCATGATACTCACATGAAGGCAGCTTCCATGGATTACAGGCAAGCTGCTTGCTTTGCTCAGAATGTCAAACTTTCCTTAGAGCAAGCATTCGGTAATTCAAAGTGGTTGAATGCTGCCAAGGATCCATTACCCCTAGAAAAATTCTTGTCCTTGCTTACCTCTGGTTGCTATTTCCAGGTGTTGACACCAAGACAACAGCGCATTGCAAAGCAGTTAGAATTCACACCTGCACAAACCTTACATGACTTCAATTGTCGGATGCGAATGAAGCTGCAGTCGCAACCTGAAGCATTCCCTGTGGCCTCACCCGTGTCTACTCAGGGGCAGTGACGTGCAGAAAAATCCAAGAAGGACAGGAAGCCAGAGAAGCCCACGTCTGTAACAGATACTAACACTTCTGATCCCTCAAGTAAGTGTTCTTATTGTCAAAGGGGCGTTCATCCCTTGTTAAAGTGCTTCAAACTGCAAAGGGACATGAAGGACTCTCTGAGTCCTCAACCTGATGCAAATGCAGGCCCCCCTGCACAGGGCACATCATCAGCAGCAGTACCCAACCGGCGTAAAAAGTGGTGTCGTCACCACAAGTCCCATGGGCACTGGACGAGTGTGTCGTTCTCCCCCCGGGACTATAAATCAGGTTGCTAGTACCCAAGCACAGCTCCGTCGTTGGGGGAAGCCCAGCAGCCTCAAACCGCCGACCAGGGGTAGATTCTGATCATAGAGTCAAATCAGTTACTGTGGGAACTACTGTAGCGAATGTAGGGCCAGGACCAAATGCTAGGTCATTGGCGGTCCATCATGAGTCTTGCACAATGTCCCTACTTCGCGACACTGGCTCATGTGTCAACATAATTGCAGAGGTCTCACTTCAACTAATTGAGCAACACCTGGCAAAAACCTTTTCTCGTCACCTTCCACCACTTGGTTTAATGGGACTTAATGGTGCACACTTGAATGCTACAGGTGTGGTTACCTTGCCCTTCCAGTTTGCTAGAGAGACACAGCCAGTTGAAGCTCAGTTTTATGTGATACCAGCATTTGCTCTCATCACTGCTGACACCACTTTCAACTGTAGTATCTTGCTCTGGGACATACGTGCACTCGCATGTATACACCGCCGTGTCTCACCAGAATTTGTTTCCCATCTCTGCCTATTACAATTCTGGGACCGTGCCACTCATGACTGTCATTTCTTTTGTAGAAAACTTCCATCTCCATTTCGGATGTCGTTTAGGTCACTCGAACGTACATTGTGCCGCAGAGCCCTAGCCAGACGTTCATCTGATTCGGTCTTTATAAACTCTTGTGTAGCTAAATGAAGAGCGTTCAAGTTGTCTCACAATTTTCGATGGCGATGAAGGTTCCAAGGCTGGAGGATCATTTGCGTACACATTAGACAGAGCAGGGTTCTGACCAAAAACAAGTTGGTTACGAGAAAAGCCTGAGTAGTTGGTGAGAGCATTTCTTGCCGATACTGCCCATGCCAAGGCCACATCCAATTCACACTGGCCATCAGCCATTATCTTCCTAACAATGTCACCAATGACTGCATTTTGACGCTCACAGACTCCGTTGCTCTAAGGACTCTCTGCAGACGTTGTCATGATCTTGATATTGAAGGCCTCTCCCAATGCTCGCATTTCTGCATTGTTGAATTCACAGCCACTGTCTGTAAGAATTTTTGTAGGTGCGCCAAACACAACAATCCAGCTCCGAAATATTCCTTTGATAATGGTGGGCGCACACTTATCCGCGATTACTATCGCATTACAATACCTGGTCACCAAATCAACAAGGGCTAAGAAGTAATGCATTCCCCAAGCTTTTAAATCCATGGCTATGGCTTCGTTAAACTTAGACGCCATGGGCAAACTGACTACAGGTCGGGGCTTGGCTTTCTTAAATCTGCAACAGACTGTACAAGCATCAGATACAGCCTTGATAGCCCGTTCCAGTTCTGAACTTTTAATTCCCGGCATCTGTGATCAGTTTAATTAATTTTGCCGATGTTGGGTGTCCAAATTGCCTGTGAAGCTTCAAAGCGGTTTTTTCTACATCACCCCAACGAGATGCCAACATGGTTGTTTCACAAAGTTCACGATCTAGTCATAAGGAAATTGGAAGTAAGTAATGGCCTGAAGATGAGGACTTTAAATTAATGATAGTTCCACAAATTTTGACCTGGTCAGAGGTTAATCAACATTTTTGCTTTTTTCATGGAACGTCTACTCAACAGCAAGGGAATATTGCAGTCCACAACATCAGTCACGATGGTAGCACACATGTTTCCAATGTAGCAGGGCAGAGTAACACGTTTGAGGGAAGAAACTGTGACACCATCAGCAAAAGTAAATGTTGAGGATGACGCTTCTTCTCTTATAGCATCACGTTCGTAATCAGTGAGCTCACTTAGATAGCAATTGATCCATTCAACTCCAAATACAGTTGTAGAACACCCTGTGTCTAGAAGAGCACATCCCTTAGATTCTTCGACTATATATTTGTTCTTCATGACACCGAGCCTTCCTCTATATATGCAGCCTGGAAAAGGCACTACGATAGTTTGGGCATGTGTAGAGGGAGGAGGATGACAACTGGGTGCAGAACGTGAGATGTGAACAATGCGGATGGACATCAAAGAGGCAGACCGAAAAAGACTTAGGGAGAGGTTATAATCATGGTGTGATGTCAAGGATGAGGGACTGGATAAAGGCTATGAGAAAATGCAATGATGTACCTTATATTAATACATTAATTGCTGTTATACTTGTCCACAAATAAACTTATTAGTCTTCAAAAATGCACTGACTGTGAGGAATGATGATATCAACACCCCCATAATGCACGAAAAAATACAGCTATTGGAAATAGGAAAATTTATGGAAAACAGCTGTTTAAATTTGGTAGTTTGTAGTGTACTTAAATACACATATTCTGAAAGTCAGTTTATAATTACAATACCATACTGTATTTCCAACATTGCCAAGAGAATGAAGGATGATCACAAATCTACAATACCGTAAAGTGACACATATCTGTGAAGGATCCCAAAATTTGTTTAAATGGTTTGGTGATCTATATAACCCATTAAAATGAAATAATAAATGTCTGGGTATATTTGCCCAAAGAACAACTGTACCAAGTCTAAAGTGAACTAGTGAAGAAACAAAGGATGACACTAAGCTGAAAAAATAATGATGATAAGCAGCAAGCTGAAGAAAAAAAAAGTTTGTGTAGGAAAGATGTGAGAAGCAGAACATTTTTTAAAATGCACCATGCGGAAAAAGTTTTTGGAAAAAGAAAGAAATGGATCAAAACAATAAACCCAGGAGAAAAATGGCAATTTGAAAAACTGTGTGGAGAAAGAAATACGAAAGACGCAGAAGAAAGCGATTAATGGGGGGGGGAGCTGAAAATGAGTTTGGAAGAAGGCAAGAAGATATAAGCAAATGTTTCGTTTTGTTTCGTTTTTGAAGGCTCCAACATGCTTGGATGCGTCGGCCTTGGTCACCTAATGGCAGCTCTCCACACTGCTCGATCCCTGGCAGCCTCCCTGTTCAGTCCCTTAACCCCTAAGTCACACTTAATGACCTCATCCCACGTCTTTCTCGGTCTACCTCTCCCAACCCCTCCCCCAATATTAACACTTCTCACCCTCTGTACCCAATTATCATCCCCCATCCTCTCCACACGTCCAAACAACCTCAGCCTACCTCTCCTCATCACAACACCAATACACTCCAGTCCCATCCTACCTCTCAACTCTTCCATCGTAAACCCAGCCCCCCCAGGCCTTGCACGCAGGGACGCACTGCACATCCACCTAATCATTGTCATTTCTGTATGTTTAAACCTGCGAATATCCTCTTCCTTTGCTGCCCAGATCTCACTACCAAACAGCATCACACTCCTAACACATGCTGCATACAAAGACTCCTTAGCATGTAAGGAGAGTCCTCTCAATGTCAGAAGAGGCAACAGCTCCCTGAACTTCTTCCAACCATTTCTCACCCTAGCAACCGAGCTAACTCCTGCCCCACCTCCGGCACATAACATGTCTCCCAAATAACAAAACTCCTCCACACACTCAAGAGACTCACCTGCAAATTCAACCCTCTCATGCCTAAAAATCTCCACCTGCTCTCCCCGACACGCCGCACACATGAAATCAGCATCATCTCGCAGTCTACCTCTAATACCACTACATCTCTTGTGCACCCATTTATCACAAACACTACACAAGATGGAATTACTTCCCACACCCTTGTGGCAAACTGCACATGGCCACTCTCCCTTTCCTCTGATTGTACTGCCACCAACCCTAGATATCATCACTTTTGTTTTATCTGCATTTACCCTTAAGCACTTGTACCCCATACCATCTCTCCACTTCTTAAATCTTTCCTCCGCCTCCTTTTCATTCTCTGCAATCAACACCAAATCATCAGCATACAACATCTCCAATGGGAGTCCATCTCTGAAGTCACGTGAGAGGGCTTCAAGCACCATGATAAACAACAAGTGACTCAAAACTGACCCCTGATGCACACCAACATTCACGGAAAACTCATCACTCAAAGCTCCATTCACTCTTACCTGGGTGCAAGCACCCACGTACTTGGCCATAACCACCCTAACCAGCCACTCTTCCAACCCTAGCTTTCTCATTGCCCACTTCACCACCTCTCTAGGGACTCTGTCAAAGGCCTTTTCCAAATCAACAAAAACAAAATACAATTCCCTTTTCTTTCCAATATATTTTTCCTGAAGCTGTCGAACAATGAATATGGCATCAGTGGTCCCCCTGCCTGGCATAAACCCAAACTGCATCTCATCGATATTCACTCTTTCTCTAATCATACCTTCTAGAACTCTCTCCATTACTTTCATTATCTGATCTAAGAGCTTTATACCTCTGTAATTTCCCCTTTCCAGGGCATCACCCTTCCCTTTGTACACATTTACAATTACACTTTTCAGGCAATCATCTGGGACAACACACTCATATATAATCATATTTATCAGGTCAGTGACTAACCTCACCCCAGTATCTCCTGAGGCCTTCAACATTTCGGCAGTCAACCCAGACACACCTGCCGCCTTCCCCACCCGCATCCTGCCTATTGCCTCACTCACAATAGCAGCGTCAATCAAAGGCCAAGGGCCAAACACTGGATCAGCTGGCTCCAAACCTTCTCTATCCCAATCAAACTCCTCATTCAACAACCGGCTATAATGCTCTCTCCATGCATCTTTAATGTCCTCACTGTTCACCAATACCCTTCCATCATCATTCTTCACACACTGCTCACCTACAATGTCCCGATTATCCCTCTTCACCTGATTTGCCACCCTAAAAATCATATTTTTCCTTTCTCCATGATATATATTATCAAGTAAAAGTCTCTGTGACTCAGAATTCACCCTAGCCCTGCGCTTGGCAGCCAAGTACTCCTCCCTGTTACCACCCTTCTTCCATTCCCGAAAAAGCCTTCTTTTCTCCTTAACTGCAGCTTCTACACCCTCATCCCACCACCAAGTTACTTTATGTCTTGGTGGGCGTGTTGTCCAACCACATATTGCATCGGTAACTCTCAAGAGGTTGTTCTTAGGGGCTCTATACTGTTCATTAACGCCTCTATCTACAGCTTCCTGTTCAGCCACCACTCTCCTCATCTCACTATAAAAGGCATCCCTTACTGATTGGTTTCCCAGCTTCCATATTTTCCTCCTAGGTACATATGTCCTCCTTCTCATCACTCGTTCCTTAAGCACCATGTCACAAATCAACAGTTTGTGCTGCTGCACACACTCCTCGCTTCCTATAACTTTAACATCCCTCAGTAACCTCCTATCAACCCTCCTGACCAGAAAATAATCTATCTGACTGCTATTTCCCCCGGACTCGTACATAATCAAACGACTCATTCTTTTTCTAAAATGTGTGTTGCACACAATCATGTCCATAGCCTCCTCAAACTCGAGTATTCTTTCCCCTTCCGCATTCCTCACACCATATGCACATCCCCCATGGACTCCTTCATAACCTTGAGCTGCTTCACCCACAAGACCATTTAAATCCCCTCCCAGAACCACTACCTCATCATCACCCATACAACTTACTACACGTATTAAATAATCCCAAAATCTATCCTTCTCTGCATCATCCAATCCTACCTGTGGAGCATATGCCGATATAACCGAAATAATTTTCTGCCCGATCAAAATTTTCACTAATATCCTATCACTTACTCTCATAACATTCATGACATATTCCACCCATTTCTCTGCAACCAACACACCCACACCCCCATATCCATCAGTTCCCCCTTGCCAAAACAACTTATAGTAGCAATCCTTCCCAACAATCTTTCTGGCTGATCCACCCCTGTACCGGACTTCCTGCAAACATGCCATATCCACCCATCTCCTACTGAATGCCTCAACGACTTCCCCTGCTCTTCCTCTCAAACTTCCCACATTCCACGAACCCACCCTAAACCCTCTGGGTGATTTGCTGTCCTCAGGCTTGCTTCAGTGCTTGTATTTGTAGTTCATAGTCGGTAAGATAAAGGGGGGTAAACATTCCAAAGGCCCAACCCATTGCACAGTCCCAGGTCCAGGCAATGGATCTGGGACCCCTAGCCCACCAGCTTACCAGTGGCTGTGGTAGTGGCCTCGGGGCACCCTGCCAGGACAGCTGCAGGGACACCCTCCAAGCGCGGCTTGGCACTGCAACTGCTCCGCCATTATACACCCACTGATAGGGCAGCCTCCTGGGGCGCTACTCCCAGGTTTGGGCCCCTCTCTATTGAGCGGCAGCGGCAGCCTGGGAACCGCAATGCCCTGTACCCTCTAGCACAGGTTCGAGCCCCATCTCGCCCCAGACCCATGATCTATGCCGGCGGAACCCCAGTCACGCCTCCCCCCAAAGTCCGCCACTAGGTAGCGGGGGCAAAGTTTTCTGGCCGCATGCCCTTGCTGGCGTCAACCCCTGTAACGTAGTGGGATACATTGTGTAGTATGTAAAGCGCATGTGGTGTAGTGCATAGGATAGTTAGAGGAAATGTTTGGGAGAGTATGCTGGTCTACTCTCCATGTTACTGTCACACTGAAAAGGTCAGCAAAGGGGGATGGTTAGGTAGCTAGTGAAACAGGAGCTCCAGCTCTCCCTATCACCAGCATTCCCATTCCCCTCGGGAGTACTACCCTGTTCGGGCCGTGTTACAGCCTCCTCCTACTAACTGGGGGGAGGGGGGGATCACAGCTGAAAAAGTGTTTGACAGAAAAAAAAAAAAAAAAAGGAAAAGAAAAGCAAGTTGAAAATGTTTGGAAGAAAGAAGGATGAGAGAACCAGAAGAAACTGAGCAAATAATAATATTAAAAAAGCAAGCTGAAAAAGTGTTTGGAAGAAAAGCAGAAATAGAAAAAAAAGACAGAACAATGTTTTAAAATGTCTGGAGGCAAGTAGCAGAATAAAGAAACTGAGCAAATTAGAAAAAAATTATAATAATACACTGCAGTTTAACACAATAATTAACATACCAGAGAGAGTTGCAGATGAGACACTGGACATTAATTGTACCAATAGTGAATATTATGGATCCCTAACTTGTCCCAGTCTATATTTCTTCTTCTGGTCCACAACAGTATCTTTTCTTCTGGTCCACATTTCTTCTTCTGGTCCTCATCTCTATCCTGTGGGTTAAGGCAGCTGTATTATCATCATCATCAAGATCATCCTCACCTCATGTTTCCCAATTAAGGATAGGGTAGGGCAGCAGCCAGAAAGCAAGAGAAAGAAAACACATATCACCAGTACCGTACTGCATGCTCCTGTTGGTACAAAGACTGTTCCTGCTTCTTCTAAACTGGTACAACAGGTAGTGTATCAAGTCAGTCACCAAACTTTAAGTACATAAATATTACAAATCAAAGTACTGCAAAACTCTGACAATT
Source organism: Birgus latro (assembly GCA_018397915.1). Taxonomy (NCBI): domain Eukaryota; kingdom Metazoa; phylum Arthropoda; class Malacostraca; order Decapoda; family Coenobitidae; genus Birgus; species Birgus latro. Next base: position 6,756 of record JAGKTI010019188.1, on the reverse strand, counting down.
TGTGCCATCCTGGACAAAATTATGTATATTTACAGTATCATCCTGACTGATACAGTACTGTTCTCAATTATTTCTGTTGTATGGTAACTGCCAAGTCCACCATGGTCTATCTATAAAAAAAAATACACTTATACATCATGGCATTAACAATGTGTGAACTGATATATTTAAGATACATATCACGTATTTATTCAGTGTATTGATGATACACATTGTACTGGACCAGTGAAACAATCACATTATATCATTTATAGAGGCTTCAACATGCTTGCATGCATCAGCCTTGGTCACCTAACAGCAGCTCACCACGGTACTTGATCTCTGGCAGCCCCCCTATTCAATCTCTTATCCCTATGGCCACACTTGATGACCTTATCCCAAGTCTTTTTTGGTCTGCTTCTCACAACCCAACCCTTGACATTAGCACTTCTCATATTCTATACACAATTGCCATCCTTCACCCTTCAACATGCCAAAATCACCTCAATCTATCCCCTCATCATATCATCAATACAATCCAGCCCCATTCTTCATCTCAACACTTCAATCATAATCCTTGCCCCCAAAGGTCTCGCATTCAAGGATGCACATCTAGCCATTTCTATACATTTGAGCCTACAAAAAGTATCTTCTTCCTTTATATACTGTCCAGGTCTCACTACCACACACAATCACAATCCTAACATATGCCACAAACACAGATCCTTAGCACAGTGGAAGAGCCCTCTCAACGTCAGGATAGGCAGGATCTCTTAGCAAAGAGGGAAAGCCCTCTCAATGCCAGGAGAGGCAACAGCTCCCTGAACTTCCTCCAACCACTCCTTACCCTAGCTAAAGAACTAGCTCCAGCCCCATCTCCAGCACATAATATGTCTCCCAAGCAACAAAACTTTTCCACACACTCAAGAGACTCACCAGCAAGATCAATACTTTCAAGTTGGACAATCTCTACATGCTCTCCCAAATACACCGCACACAAAAAGTCAACATTATCTTACAGTCACCCTCTAATACCACTATATCTCATATGAACCCACTTATCACAATTAATGCATAGGATGTAGTTACTTCCCATACCCTTGTGGCAAACCACACATGGCCACACTCCCTCTGTTTTGACAGTACTGTACTGCTATCAGCCCTAGACATCATCAGTTTTGTTTAATCCACATTTACTCAAACCCTTGTGCCCCATTCCGTCTCTCCATTTCTTTCCTCTGCCCCCTTTTCATTCTCTGCAATCAACACCAAGTCATCAGCATACAACATCTCCCATTGGAGTTCATTTCTGAAGTTGCATGAGAAAGTTTTATGCACCATGATAAACAGTAAGGGGCTCAAGACTCACCCCTTATGCACAACAACATTCATGGAAAACTTGACACTCAAATCTCCATTCACTCTCACCTGTGTGTATGCAACCACATACACAGCCATAAGCACTCTCACCAGCCACTCCTCTATCCCAAGCTGTCTCTTTGCCCATTTCACCACCTCCCTAAGGACTGTCAAAGGCCTTCTAATCAGCAAAAACAAAGCACAGTTCCTCCCTTTTCTTTCCTGCATATTTTTCCTGAAGCTGTCATACAATGAATATGGCATCAGTGGTCCCCTAACCTGGCACAAACCCAAACTGCACCTCATCAATATTCACTCTTTCTCTAATCATATCTTCAAGAACTCTCTCCATCACCTTCATTATATGGTCCAAAAGTTTTATGCTTCTATAATTTCCTCTTTCTAGGGTATTACCTTTCCCTTTGTACATACAATCACACTCTTCAGTCATCCATCTGGGACAACACACTCATTTGTGCACATACTTTTCTTTCTTCACACTGGCACAAAGGTGTAGTTTTTACTGAATATGGCACTTGCTGCAGCTTTATGCACCACTTCATTAGAGGTTAATGCTTATGAGGTTAGACTGGGTTAAATTATTACATTACGATACAACAGGCTGGTTAAAGTTTGGATAAGCTGGTTTGGGTTGTTACAAGAAATTTGGTTAAGTATGGATAAAATTAGGTATGGTAAGGGTAGAATGGCATAAATTAGAATAATTTGGGTTAAGTATGGATAAAGCAGCACTGATGTGACTGAATTGGTGCCAAAATGGCATTCAAGATAATGGCCGTCTGTCTTCTGCATCAATGTGATCATCTATTAAAAAAAAAAAAAATCTCATTTCATCCAATACTCTAGCTGGAGATGACTCTATGGTCATTCTCTTGGCTTTCTATGTGATTCGTATGTCTGATATTACCATTTTTTGAGATATGCTTCCCCCTCCCAAAATAAGTTAACCCTATCAGGATTCTGGGCTTGGTAGATTATGTCTGTGCCAGAGTCAGCCACACTCATGCTGACCCACATCTTCAAGCTGTGATATTTTTCTTACTTCATTGTGTCAATACACTTTCATTACAGAATGTTGGTTTTGGTGTCCTTTTAAAGCTGAATGGTTTTACTTTATCTCAGTATGCTCAAAAAAGGAGAAAAAAGAAAATAAAGTCATAATGGTCGAGTTGAAATTAGGCAAAACAAAAATTTTATACCTTGCCACAGAAAAATATTCGGCAAAAAACATAAAGATAAATAAATCTGGTTTAAACCATGCAAAACTACAATAAATTACCTTTACAATATTGTACAGACTATGGTTATTTCTGCATTTTACTGTGAGGTAAAGCGAAAGGAAAAAGATGCACAATTTTTTATGATAATAAGGCTGATTTTATGTGTGAGGTGTGTCATGGAGAGAAGGTGGAGATTGTCAGGCGTGAAAGGATTGAACCTGCTGGTGAGTCTCTTGAGTGTGTGTGGAAGAGTTTTGTTATTTGGGAGACATGTTACGTGCTGGAGGTGCAACTGGAGCTAGTTCCGTTGCTTGGGTGAGGAGTAGTTGGCCGAAGTTCAGAGAGCTGTTGCCTCGCCTGACATTGAGAGGGCTTTCCCTACGTGCTAAGGGATCTTTGTATGCAGCATGTGTGAGGAGTGTAATGCTGTATGGTAGTGAGACCTGCGCAGTAAAGGAGGAGTGCAGGCTCAAACGTACAGAAATGACAATGGCTAGGTGGATGTGTAGTGTGTCCCTGAGTGCAAGACCTGGGGGGGTTAGGTTTATGATGGAAGAGTTGAGGTAGGATGAGACTGAAGTGTATTGGTGTTGTGATAAGTAGAGGCAGATTGAGGTGGTTTGGGCATGTGAAGAGGCTAGGGGATGATAACTGGGTGCCAAAAGTGAGAGGCATTAATATTAGGGGTGGGGTTGCAAGGGGTGGACCAAAAAAGACCTAGGACGAAGTCGATTAAGTGTGACCTCAGGGTTAAGGGACTGAACAGGCAGGCTGCCAGAGATCGAATAGCATGGAAAGGCAGCATTAGGTGACTAAGGCCGATGCACGCAAGCATGTTGGAGCCTTCAAAAATGAAAATGAAAAACAAAAACGAGTCTCGGCTGCATATTCGCTTCGCCATCTTTTCCTGTGATTGGTCAATGTAAGTACAGTACACCTTTTATGATAGGATGCTGATTCTGATGTTATTTTGAAGCTAAATAGTTGCATATTATTGCTGCATGTTTGAAAGAGGAAAAAAAAGAAAATAAGTCAAAATGACTAGTTGAGTTATGCAAAAACCAATAACTTTATACCCTGCCATAGAAAAATACTCAGCAAAGAAGGGAAATCTTAAAGATATATAAATCCGGTTTAAACCATGCAAAACTACAAAACTACTGCCTGCCACACACACAGCAAGCATTCCGCGACATCATGCCTGTCTCTTTGTTATGAAATGTAAATGCGATTTACGGTGAATATTCTACAAAAGTATCTGCGACCATCATCCACTCACTTGATGCAGTGCTGCCCACTTCTTCCTTAGCCTTTATCATTCGTTTTCAGTGCCTGCCCTCCTTTCTTCCTATTTCTCCCATCTTTCCTGTAACTTCTTATTGCTTTTCTTTCCTTTACAGGTGGCTTTACATTGAGTGACTAGCCAAATAGTTTCCTGTAAGCCAAGAAACCATTTACAATACTGGGTGGTAACCATATAACCAAACCATACATGCTCCTTATGTGTCAACAAGTGGGTTGGTGGAGGGTTAGTGCCCCTCCCTGTAAACCAAATAACTCAAGTCAAATGGCCACCCCTTACAGGATTATGGTGCCTGGCAATAGATAGATAGATAGATCTTAAAATGACACATAATGTGTCATTGGAATCTCTGAGGTTGAATTTGAAATGACGCGAAAATGTGTAATCAGACTCTCAAAGGGTTAATTATAGTGATCCCATGGTTATCACATACAACTGATACTACTGACCCTAGTGTGTGATAATGAGAGCAGAGAACCTATTGGACTTATCCTAATTGTATTGTATTGGACACCCCACTCATACACCCACATTTTTCCTTTACAACAATTTTTACCCACTAAATACATAATTATGTTATGGTAAGTATCAGAAACATACAAAAGCATCGTTCAAGTTGATATAGAGTGATGAAAAGGGCACAAAAATTATGAAATGCATACCACGGAGACCTAAGATGGGATTGAGGTAAGGGGTTCTGAAGCTATGGGATAGAGAGTGTGGTCTCCACCATCTGGGATTAACTAAAAAACAAGTCAAAATAAATCTCTCAAAACCATAAAAAGCAAGAGGTAATGCAATATGGCTGTCGGCAGAAACCAGCTCAGGTGTGCGATAATGATGTTTGTTAGCCAAAAAATGTGCACTAATGGCAAGAGTGCAAATTTTTATCTGGCAGTGATAACAAAAACTGCTATAACCACATGAATGGGTATTAGTTTACTCAGATGCCACTTAAGCTAACCTACACCCCAGGCTAACCAAAACAGATACCTATTTTACCTTAGCTAACAGCCTCAAATCCAAAAAAAAAGAAAAAAAAAAAAGAAAAAAAAAAAGTGCCTGTTACTTTCATAGAGGCTGTGGTAAAACTGCACTGCCAGGCAGCAACTCAGCCAGTGACTGGCTGAGAAAATGACATGACTCAATTTGGCCACCAACTGATCAGATTAAATAACGTTACATATCCGTCAGAACTAACTGTGAGACCTTGTTATAATGGATAACTGGGTGAAAAGGCAGACAGTATATTTCACAGTTCATAACATACAGACATTCAATGAAGACCCGCTATACTGGACCTAAAGTCAGTATACTGTACAGTATATGCAAAATAGTCCAGTACATACCCCAGGCAGTACAAGTTAAAACGTCAATAAATCAGCATTGTATGGATCTGACCAGTGTTCCTTGATACACAGTGCACGAACAAGCAATACAGAGCTAATACTGGCCATCGTATCCACAGATAAAAATGAAAAGGGTTGGAAATACCTGACCTGGGTTCGGTACTTCACAAATTCGTTTAGTAGGTCACCGGATGCTCTCCTTATACTGGACCCTGGTTCGGTATATAACATAAGTTGTCTGGTAGGGTCAAAGGGTCTGTTATATCCCATGTTTGGTGTAATGGGGTCCAATAAAGGATGGGATGCTGCATTGATTTCTGACACAAGTGTCAGAAGAAAAGGTGTTTGTACAGGTGAAATCTAACTATAGGACATCTGTAAACAACACTTGCAAAATAAACGGATCGATTATGGGCTGAAATGAGAATATGGAAACCAGACGCATGAAAACTAAAAAAAAAAATATCAGACCTTAGCAAAGAATTTTTTTTTTAGAAAACTGGGAAAAAAAATAATGAAAAAAATAAAAACAAATAAAAAAAGGTCATTAACCCAAAACTGGCAGGGAACGTGATAAGCAGTTGCGATTTAGGTGAACAGAAGCTTCCAGGTGACGGGATATGCCACAAGTATATTACCACCATTGTATGAATTGGCCCATGTTTGACCTTGCCACCAAAGAGTACGGAAAGACTCCCACCAGTGCGTGCAAGCATGCTTCGGTCTGTCCTGTGACTTTGCCAGAGGTAGAACAATGTCTTCAGGTTCTTCCTGGTCTGATTCCATTCCCACATCATGCACCCCCTTTGCCTCATCCACCCCTGCCCTAAGATACTAGGAAAGGACTCAGTGATACTGCCATGGGGCAAGCATTGGTCATCACTGTGTCTAGTTTATCTAGTAGTAAGTTATCTAGTTGAGAGTGAAGCCAAAGGTCGGGGCCGCGTGCACAAGCATGAAGACATCCCACTTCAATAGCCCAAAATTACTTAAATTCTTCATGTCCTCACTCATTGATGCAACCATCCGCAGACCTGGGGATGGTTTCAATTGCAAGAAGAGGAGTTGGTGAGTAATACTGTCTTTAATTGCTTCCTAACTGCCACAGCTTCCAGGATATTCACCCATGGATTGCGAGCCACAGTTCAGGCTGGGAAGTGTCCCGTTGCGAGCCACAGCTCAGGCTGGGAAGCGTCCCGTTGCGAGCCACAGCTCAGGCTGTGCTAGCCGTGCATCACCACTAACTACTCCACCCCTATGCAAACTTACGCATGGCGCTATGCAAAGACGGAGATAATTTTTTTGTTTTTCACCAGATGATGCCCTGGTTCTATTATCGTTTCAACCCCTAACAGAATTACGAGTTTTTGATCCATTTTTGTGATATTTTTGAAAATTCAAAGACACTTTTCTTCTATGACATTTCTGTTGCAAATTATTTTTACTCCTCAAGGATACGTTGGAGTAAAACAAAAAATAATTTGCGAGAAAAATCCCATAGAAAAAAAGTCTTAGAACTGTTTAA